>DWJZ01001421.1:0-23562 GCA_018249125.1 Asbolis capucinus
ATTTGAATTTTTTTTGCCACTTGCTTCGATCAAGGAAAACATCTTTAAAAACGTGTAACTAAACAAAAAATAAGACTCCCTGAAAATTTTATTTTACATTCTGTAAAGTCCCCAGCTGTGAGACAGATATGGATTTCGAAGAAAATATGACGGCATGAAGGCGGTTTGGACCATGACAAAACCTGAAGTAAATAACACCTTGGAACGCATAAAGAGTCCAGAATTTCAAGTTTTGAAAACAATCATTATTTACTCTTTATAAGGTACTCTATGCTGACATGGACTTCCTTCCTGATGATCAACTTTATTAAAGTTATGCATATAGGGTCCATACCCTGTGTGAAGTGAAGTACATTAATGACTAGTTATAACTTCTTGCAAAATGCCATACATTGTTTGGACAAGTAATATTAATCGACATCTAATACAAGGAGATCATATATATGCAAAGACAGGATAGTTGGAAATAGAACAAATTAAATTAAAGATGTATTCTGTATGACCTATTCGTCTATTGTATGACCTTTTTTGTTTCACAAGAGTACCAGGATTTTTTTCCTCCGGCTTTTTTTTCTTCTGGCCTACACTATTTTACCTAGACTAAGCAATTTTGTAATATTCTAGTAAAGTCTTGTAAGATAGGAATTGTCTACCGAGACACTGGCAATGCCGCGAGAATGGTTAAGGATTTTAAATTCGTAACCAATTTGAAGGTAGGTATCTTAGTAAGAGTGTATGATTATTGTGTATATTTTGACTTTTGGCATTTTGATTTCTTTCCTAGTCAGGGAAGAAAATATTCCGGTTCGATTTTCGTGGAAAAATATATTTCGAGAATATTAAAATAACAATGTTGACTGAAGTAACACTAGGTGGCGGTGTAAATAATTTCTCAACATCGAACTTGGTTTATCACGTACTACTATACTTACTTTACTCACTTAGAAAATCCCGTATAAATTTAAATATTATTAGGTAGGAGTTATCTTAAAGAGCGACTGTACTGACAAAAGTGATGTTTAACAATAATAATATTACCTACCATTCTCCATAGTAACAACATTCTAGACTATTCCATATCAAATCCGGGATATCATAATTAAAACTAGATAAATATAAATAATTTTGTTATGAGCGTAAAACACAGGAAACACCGTTGGCAAAGGATACGTTATCGACACAAACCTACGATTTAATAATGGTTTAGTGATATGGAAAACGGCCCGAGGTCATTTGAACGTCGCTTTGTTTCATATAATTTTTATCAAACAATGGCCATATAGTGAGTCATTTCAATAAAAATGTATCGAAAGACTGCATTTAAACAAGAAGCTAGTAATAATTTATGAATGCAGGGAAATTTATATTAGATCATTCCGCGAATTCGATAATCGACAAAGTAAAAATGCTCGAAACAAACTGACCGATTCGCATGACGCATCCGCATTGGAGCAGCGTGCTGGTGCTCTATAACGCCTCAGTTATGAGGAGAAACCAGTGCTCAATATTTGGCATTTAATAGTTGAAATTCAGAACAAGAAAAACTAAATGATTCCAGCTCCATGGAACAAAGAGACTTTTCGATATTTTGTGAAATATCTACAGAAAAAATCAAGAAAAAATCGGAATAATGTCGGAATTGTCGGAATATGTATCTTTGTTATACTTATTTTATTTGACACAAGACGTCATTACATAATCAAAACAAAATATATTACGTCAAAACCTTGACCTAATAACGCAGTCTGTAAGTCAAGTTGTAGGCCAATGTGTAAGATTACGATAAACATTTTTAAAAGTAACACGAATGTATTATCTCAATAAAATGTTATTTAAATTAAACATAGAAAGATTATGAACAATCAGATTAAAAATATTTAAATATTTTAACAGAAATTAGAATAAGGTTTCGTTTTTATTACTTTGGAGGTTAATAAAACACAAGAAAACTTCAATAACTAACGTAGTTAATATACAAGCTTAAGCAATTGTAACATAAATGTCTTCAAGTCAAGAGCGGCTTTTATTAAGTTAGTGAGCTTTACCATAAAGACTATGTCGCCACTTACCATCAGGTGGTTTCGTAGTCAAGCGCTATCTTGTTGAATATAAAAAAAAAATGAAAATTTCGTAAAAGTCGGTAACAATTGGTTATTTAGTTTACGTCACGATAGATTAAGATTTTTAGTGTTATTAACTTAAGCTAAGTACAATTTAATCTGAAAGGTACTCAAGTTTTCTGTATGTTCTAACTTAAATAAAACAAATATTAAATATAAATATGAAAATTTTACTTGTCAGTATTAAGCTGGTATTAATATAGAGCGAAAAACACATGCACAAGCAGAAAGAAAGCTATGTGGCCATTAGTACCACCTTGTGGCACCCCAGCAAGCAGTATGCTTAATACGATGCCGAATTTATAAACAACAACTGAGAAACTACTTTTTACCGTAAAATATTACACAAAACACATAACATTTACCACTCCATGGATTGCCTTCACCGGATAGCCCAAAAATAATGCAAAACTTGCCTAGTAATAGTGTTGTTGTGTCGAATACATCTCCTCCTAAGGACGTGCACATTCCCAACCACTGTGTATTGAACCGCATGCTTTTCTACCTTACCACCGAGATAACTAAAAAAGCGATGAAGTTTAGTAAAACAGTGGATGAAAAACTATTGTATGTTATTATTTTTCAAACATCCCAGCTGAATTATTTATCCCGTATTGACCATACTTTGAGAAAGCATTTGCTAGTACAATAAATAAAACATTTATCAGCTGAGATATGTGAAAACAGAGAAGTAAAAGAAAGAGTAAAGATAAATCAAAGCAAACTAAATTCCTAACAATAGTTATTTTACGAACAACAGAACGAACAAACCTATGGCTAATAGCACGTACTTGCCAGGCGGGGGACCAGCTGCCTCATGTAGTTCTAAGGTATTTGTAACCGTAAAAGTAGAAATTTCCAATATGGTTGCTACATTTTTATTTATGCTAGGACGTGCTGGAACATAGCCTATTTTAGCGGATATTACCTGGCAATACAATTTTCGTAATGTGTATTATATATGTATACTCTCTTTCTGTTATAATCGAACAAAAGTGATATTTATAAACGAATACATTACCGGAATACCTAATGATATAGTTAGCTACGAAATACTGAATACATAGACAATTCTCATTGCAACCACAATGTAAGGGGAATAGGCCATAGTCCACCACGCTAGCTAAGTGCGGATTAGTGGACTTCACACGTCTTTGAGAATTTTATGGAGAACTCTCTTCACCCAGGTTTCTTCACAATGTTTTCCTTCACCGAAGCAACTGATATTCAACTTCTGATACGCGCATAACTTTGAAAATTAGAGGTGCGCGGGACAAGATTTGAACCCATGGCCTCCCGTGCGAGAGACCAACGTCAAACCACTAGGCTATTACTGCCTTGTGACATCATAGTATTTATATCGTAATTAAGAAACAATCACACCATGAAAAAAAAACGAGAAGTCTGAATTATACTTATGATAGCATAAAGTCCAAGATCCAAAGTCATAGGACTTTAGTTGGTGTTTAAGTAATAGTAAAGATTACTAGTATAGTATTAAGTAGTTGTTTCTTTAAACAATTGAACCTAGCAACAATACGGCAAGTATCAAGTGTCGTCGGCCGGGGACCGTGACACAGTTACTAAAGAAAACGATAGTTTCGAAGAATCATAAGCAATAATAAATATTAAATCAAATGAGATAGCTATCGACGCAACAGCGTTACCGAAAATAACTACATTTATGAATAACAAAACGATAATAATTATAAACGTGGTCTATCCTGACCAGCTTCAAACTGATTTTTAAAACGGTTGACAATACATAAAAACTGAGTATACGAATAAAAAGAGTAAACCAGCAATAAAGGAACCGATAAAATTTAAAGAAAACGTGCAAAAATTTGCAAATGCTATTACTCCATAAAAGAATTTCCCAATGACATTATCTGATTAATTCATGACTACGTAACTTAATAATTGTTGTTAACTTTTATTATATTTTTTCGTTATTTATATTATGTTAATTTCATTATTTAAGCACGTTAAATTGTACGCCGTCGAGGCAGGACCTAAGCGAGCCTATGTTAAAGCACTTAGGATCTTGTGTCTCCCACACCTTAGTGTCCACAATAAACAAGTTTGACTTGACTGATTTGAAAGACCCTGGTATACTATGGGCTTAATGTTCAGCCGCCAGGCCAGAGCAAATGTTTTTGTGGCAGATAAATATTACTTTTTACCTTTAAGATGTTATAGGTGATGTGTTATCAGTGGCAGCTAAAACTAGAACTAGATATGGACATATACAGATATGGGCGTGAAAACGAATTTTTTACATTACAGCCAAATGGACAATTCTCAAAAACGTATTCAATTTCACCAAGATTGTTTGTATATATGTTGTCTGGTTCTCAAATTATCTGTATTCATCTTTTCATTATATAATCTGGTAAACAGGAAGGCTGGTCATCTGATGCTAAGTGACCACTGCTGCCCAAGGATGCCGATTAGCAGGCTAAGCTATTTCACCAACGTGCCAGTCAAGTAGTGATAGATCCGTATATTACCATATCTGTAAGCTTGGGGAAGACGAAGAAAGAAGGGATCCTGGTTCAATAATGAACAAGGTCAGGATGGGTGATAGAATAATATTAAGAAGAAAGCGGAAAACTAAATAATAGAGAGAAAGAAGAAGTTGTCCACGTTCGT
The DNA here is from genome assembly GCA_018249125.1 of Asbolis capucinus. Classification (NCBI taxonomy): domain Eukaryota; kingdom Metazoa; phylum Arthropoda; class Insecta; order Lepidoptera; family Hesperiidae; genus Asbolis; species Asbolis capucinus. Next base: position 4,773 of record DWJZ01001421.1, read on the forward strand.
ACAAGAGAAATATAATATAATAAATATTTGTTATCGCGTGTTGACTAATGCTTTTCCAACGTAAACATGGTACGTTTGCTCGCGATATCGGGCCAAACAATTGGCTACTTGGCCGATTTGAGCTCAAACATTATTATCAGCTCGAATTAAATGTATTTGGAATTAGTAAAGATATATACTAATGGTGAAATGGGAATAAAATAAAAAAAAATTAACCAGTATCCAATGCTCTAGATTGTCGTCTTTCATTTTACTTTTTTTTTAATACAAAGGTTAATTAATTATAATGTAAAGACAAATTCCCACGGTTTGTGAATGTGCAAATTCTGCGGCTATAATAATTATCATTAATTAGCAATGAAATTAAACTATAATTTATAACTTTTAAAGTGATCAAATGCACAGCCGTCACTACTATGATCAAATTTCGACTCAGATAAGATCATTTTGTCATTCATTCTACTACGAGAGCATTAGTAGTAGCACACCAGAATATTAACTAACACCATTTTCTTAGTAATTATAATATTGTAAGCAACATTTATAACTTAATAAATTTGGCCATGCGTACAAGAGTAAATCTGACATGCACCAACACGTACAGACCTGAAATCTTCTCGTTAATGTCATTAAAAATAAATAATGAATATAAACATGCGCGTGTGCGAGTAATGACCTTGAACTGCATTTTTAATCGTGGTAAACTACTAATTGTGTATGTATTGTGGTGTATTGTGTTATGTATTGTATTGTATATTGTATTATACTCACTTGCTGAAAGTAGCGTACATGATGTCAGCTGGTATCCTGTAGGGCAGCGCGAGCATGGAGACGCACCGCATGCCGCGCTGCCGCATCACCCAGTTCACGATGCCGTTGTTGGCGGAGTCGATCGCGTTTTGAAATATCGTCATCACCGTGTCCGGGAGGTTGTCTACTAGCGCGTCCTAAAATAATCATCTTGTGTAACTTACTAGAAAACGACGTCAAAATACATAACCTCAAAATACACAATATTAGTACCTAGTCGGTTTTAATACAGTTACTACTCTCGGGCTTAGAACAAAAAGATAACATAATAACGTCACGAGTCGTGAGCACAGCCTTCATTGGTCGGATTCACGTCACTCGTAAAATTCGTTGTACGTTGGTAGGCGTCTCTTGCGAGTGCTGTACACTGATCGAAAGTGTACTGCACCAATCCGTGTTCGAACAGCGTGGTGGAATTTGCTCTAGGCCTCCTCTGTTCATTCTCCTCACAGAGGCCCGAGCTCAGCAGTGTCAAAAAAGTACATTACTCCGTTTATTCATCTGCGCTCAAGTCGCCTGCTTACTTCACTAATATACCCATAATAAAAGCAACAAATCACCTGTCTATGTGTTTTACACTCTTCACAATCGGGATCATATTCATACGTAGTATCGTCCAGAACGTCCTGGAGCTGGTATGTGGTCTGCACGGCGAGACAGCGCGTGCACGAGATAAGGTTGTTTCTGTGGAGGAAGCGCAGCGCGTCATCGAAGCCCTGCTTGCACATGTTGCTCAGTACCTCGGGCTTCGGAGGGAAGAGAATGCGAGCGAACCTGTTCATATTCTGCTTCGAGAGCTCTATACTCGTGTTGGCGAGATTCACCTGTTCAAAATTACAAGATTAAATGTTGCCCTGCTAGTAATTGTAACCTATTATATCCTAGTTTGATAGTGCTTAGTGCAAATGGGAGTACTTTAATATACCATGACCTCAAATTGCCCAACTTATGAACGTCAAATGTGCGTGCCATAAAGAGGAAAAGAAACGTTGAAAGAAACCCAGCACATTTTTTGAAAATAACACTTACATTAATAACATCCTTTTAGAATCAAACTTGAATGGAACCGGCTCAGAATTAATTTCAAAAATCTTGGTCATTAATATAAATATCTCGGGACACGTCCATCTGACTCCTAACTTGTGTAATTAACTAGTATCAGTTAACACTATAGTATCTCGAAGTTAATACAAACGCCATTAAATTCTTACATGAAACAATTGCGAACTAAGATCCCTTGGGCAGATATCGCTCTCTCCGCAGAATGGGCTAACTGTGATGGTGTTCTCGTCCAGGACTGGCAGGTTGTCGCTGAAGCCACCGTCCATATACCTGATGCCGTGGAACCGTGGTGGCAACATCCCCGAGAATACTGGTACGAAGCATGACGCGAGGAGAGCCTGGGAACACAATGGGACTTCACGAAACTGCAATTATTGTATGGCATGAAGCTATAATAGTCTGGTTCTTGTTTTTAAACCAAGTGATTACCAGAGGTAAGCAAATAACTACGGACACGAAGAAGATGACCGCTATTGGCAAATAAATCTTGAGCACTTCTGTGTTTCGAAGGCCATGTCGTCGTTCGCGGTTGTTACCGTTAAATAGCATTCGCTAAACCCTGTTGGAGGACTTGGATATACAACTGCTTGTAACGATCATTAACACTACGACCCACGGATCAATCGGGCCGTTAAAACACGAGTTTCTTAGCAACCACCACGAAATGAGTGTTTTGTTTACAGATGCAAGCCAAGATGTACACAGACGTCTAAAGTTACAAATTCACGTTTTACCCTATCACATATGTGTAAATAAAGAAACGAACTTTCTGCAAGAGCTATGACGTAGAACGAAGCGAATATACATATGGTTTGGCTATATATACTATACGCAAACTCATTGGCTATGCCCCTGGTGTTGCTAATGGTGCTTCCATTCTACACTACCCCAAGTAGGCTTCGAGATGGAAAATTATAATTTTTAAAGTTACGTAAACAATAACGCAGTAATTAGTGTTAGATTAATACACAAACACACACACACACATAATTATCATCCAGTGAGCGACAATCATATTTGCAAAATGTAGGGCTCATTCATATTATCTTACAGAGATTACATCAATACTCGTTTGATGCGTAATTGAGCTTGATTAAAACAATTTGCCTTTGATAAAGTGCAAACTACAAATATAGGTAGGTACTGATGTACTCCACGAAGTCTAATATATTCCATGAACGTTATGACAAAGGAAAAGAGTTTTGCTAGTTCAACATTAACGAGAATGACATAATGCGAAAACACAAAGTCCGTATTTTTTGCACCAAATTTAATATTTATACATTTTGAAATAGCGTGTGGCATGAACACCAATAGAAAAGATATTTGTCTCGGGGCTGGAAGTCTTTTACCACCAGCGCAGCATTATTATTATCTTACTTTACTATTTTATGCTTTAAACTCCTTAAAACAAGCTAGATTTCGACATTGTTGTGTCCACCATAACTAAACACTCCGCTTTAAAAACTTCATCATCATACGACATTATTTAACTTAGAATAGACAACTAGGTAAGATTTATTGTTCAATTTGAGTTACATTAAACACTCACCTGCAGAAGGTCATCTCTCGTCGCGAACTCTGAAACGATGACATTTTGGCCATCATACACCCTCGTTAGGGATATGTGGAGCTTTCCACTGACTATCTTGTGAGCATCCTCGGGCAAGTATCTCTGCATACCCTCGAGAAGGACATTTTGAATGCTGAATGAAGGACTAAACGGCCCTAATGAGCCCGCTCGCGCTTGACCAACTACCCGAAGTACATCACTTGTAATTTCACCTGAAAAAGAGTTCCTTACGTGATAATTGGTTACTAAGCGTTATAAAATATTTAAGTAGAACACAATGCATTTTTTAATAAAAAAAATACTTTTCTATAAGTAACTTCCATGCTTTGCTTACGTAACTTGAGAGACAAAAGTGGGATTCTTTAAATGGACATATATTTTTTATTTCTTAACTAATTCAAATAAAATAAAGACTAAATTTATAAATTAATAATATATTAGATGATATGTGTTAAATAGTTGTACCAGGATTCAGAGAACTGCCTTTTACGTAACACGTTTAAAGTAAGTGTCCTCACATGGAAGAAGGGGAGTGTCGACTAATATTACGAAAAAGTGGGTTACAAATCTCATCTCTCTGCTGAACTATTAGTATATCGTATATTGTATTAAACCGCATAAAAAGCACTGTCGTAAATTGTACATTTGTTTTTGGATATAATGTATAGTAATTAAAACCTTCCTTTAATAAACCCGAATAAACCTGAATCTCACCGAAGAGACAGTTAAAAAATGTCACATAAATCAAGTAATAAAAAATCAGTACACCTATGTATGTTTGTTTATGATGGTAAGTGTTTCAATGCACATCATAACAAACAAGCCAAAAACACGTGAGAAACCACTCAGTCTCAATCTACTACATTGGGCCATTATGAACTAGCATATCCAAAGCTGTTATATTAGTATTATAACATTATTATCCATTTACATTATCATAGAACAGCATGACCATAAAATGGAAACTATGAGATGTAAATAATGTAAATCTGAAAGATAAAGGATAAATTGTAATGTTCCTGAGATACTCCCAAACAAGCCTGGTATATAAAAAACTTCTGAAAGCTCTTATTTACGATTGCCCTGTATTGTGAAGTGAAAGTAAGAAGGTAAATTTAAAAAAAATCTACAGTAAAACCATATTATCTGTTCCCTATCACGCCATTGTACATTTTCAGTGATTAAATGAAAGATTGAAAACATGCTTAGAAACAATATGCCGCGACTATGATTTATTTGTTTAAGACAATTTGTTATCATAGCCAACAAACAAAATACTTAATGATAACTTCACAACAACTAGATAAATTTGCAATTGTTTATTGAAAAGGTTACTGATCTTACCAAATTGGAGATATTTTAATTACATAATGATATTTTTTTGTTACTCTTTCTTCCATTTAAGTTGTACCTTCCATTGAGCAAGATTTATAAATAAGAATATATATTTGAAGACTTTTAAAAATCCTTCTCTTATATTTAAATACACCTATTCACCTAAAACATTTATTTTTCTTAAAATTTGTGTTATCTTGTAAATGGGGGAATTTATTACTTTTTTTTTCTAAATATTTGAGTTTTACTTGACTTTGACATTTAGAGAATACCATACAAGCAAAGATTTTGATGTATGTGAAACAATGTATACCATAATTAGTAGTCCTAATGCACAGAACTAAATACAACATACTTAAAAAATAGTATCTGCACATAATTCCAGTGATTTTTTTTGTTATACACTGACAAGTAATGACAACCAACTTTATTATATTCCGAATATTATTATCATTTTTAGGTTTTTATTAAAAACATAGTCAGTTTGCAAAGTGATTGCTTAAAAAAAAGACAAAGTTAAAACATTAAATATAATGTTGACACCTAATTGTTATATTTTGATAATTGCTGTTTATCAATGTAACAAGGTTGCAAAGATTGCTTGTGCAAGATATGCAAATTTGATTATTAAAATGACTAAATGTATCCTCATATTAATATTTTCTAACCAATACACACTTGAGATGTCAAGTGAAAGTTAACATGTCACAGCAAAACATGAATAACTTGTTTTGGAAGTAAACAAAAATATTTTTTAAGTAATTGGTTTGGACATTTTGTATGCACATACATTTTTTTAAAAGCATTAAAGCTCACCAATGGGCAAGTCGCAGAGCAGACAGCAAGCAGAGATGGCTCCAAACGAGGCTCCCGATATTTTACCTAATAATAAATGGGGAGCGTATTTCTTGAAACACACTGCGACACCAACATGGTAAATACCAAGAAAACCACAACCAGCGAAAGATAGGTTCATTATTGTACAAACATACACCGTCACAAAAACTAAAATATATAAAATACCCAATAATTTGCACTAAGTTCGTAACAGTTGCACACACGAATCGAAATATTAAATAAATTATCTCCGCGTAATAACACTTTAAACTGTTATCGTAATGCCTTAAGAACACATACGACCGCACATCTGGCATTGAGATCAAACAATAATAATAAATTATTAATTACATCAATAATATGGTTGTAAAAATATGTTGTAAATAATAAAATGACATTTGACTTACATGACAATTATTATTGAACGTAATCAATGTGTTACGTCAATGTCAATGCACAGACTGCGTCAATAGCGTGAAATGGATCTATTATAAGAGAACATTATATTTGAAAAAAATATTTAAAAAAAAACTAACTCTATTATCTACTAGTAAAGTATATTTTCTATTTTATATCATGTAAACCAAATCCGGGCCGAGAGAGATAGCAACAACAGAGGCGTGTGTCCCTTTCTTTTATTTCGTTTATCCGTAGCAGAAAACTTTCGTTAGTCAAAAAATTTTGGCATTTACACAATTGTATTTTAGTTGTTTATATAACGTATTATAAGCCACGTAAATATCGTTATATGCTCTTCAATTATATGTTAATATATATTTTTTCAGAACAATTTTTAAGGAAATTTGACGAAAAGTGACAATGGGGGAAGGAGACGATTTTAGCACATTTCGAGGAGAAAGACGAATAATCTTTTTTGTAACGGTGTACAATAAATAATTAATAGATCAAATAAAAAAAAGGAAAATAGATACACTGTTATATTTTATTTAAAACCTTTTCTTCACCTTATATCAAATATAATATTTTATTTCGAGATACAGGTTAGTTCCCGCGTGCTAATAGGTTAAAGATCAGACGGAATTGTACGAAAGTTAGTATAGTGGGAATAGTTCTAGTATAATTTTTGTCCCGGGAAAAGCTCCCGCAAGATCAAAGGCCTATCTAAATAAAATTGATCAAGTTTTTAGCTTATATAATGGGCCCCAATCTAGAACAATATTTATCCCAACAAACAGTTGTTTCCGCGTAATAAATAATTTTCCGAGGGTTAAGTGAGGAGAAACTAATAGTTTATATAGGCTTTATCTATGTCAAGTTTCACTAGTTTCTTTTACCCGCGATTACCTCCGGGTCAAAAATGTTCATATCTTTGATAATAACAGGCTTAACTGCAAATGTTTATCCCCTATTTCGACTCCTTCAAAAGTATTTTATATAGTACTGTAGATCAGGCATTTAACTACTGCAGCTTACTTGTATGGGGTACATGTATATTTTTAATTACAAATATGAGAGGGTTAGAGAACGCTGAGAATCGAGTAATGAAGGTACGCATTTTGGTTCGAGATTTTTTTGGGTTTATTAATTATGTAGTGAGTTTCTTAATATTGTCGCCGGGGGGAAGTGATAGTTATTTGGCTGCAGCGACAACCTCACTTAACTATCAATTCCTTTGACCCCTTAATTAATATATTCCCTTGTGTAGACAAATCATGATGACTATGACTAACATGTGGCTTCCTTCAACGTATCAAAGCTGAAGCGCTCAGGTACATAAATCGTCAGCCCTTATTAGGTCAGTGTAATTAAGTAGTCGTGTTTAAGTATATCATATAAACCATCCCCTTTGTACGATACAGAATGACAGAGTTACGTTCACATTAATAACATTACTATAAATATAGATAGATACATTAAAATTTCCTTAAATAGTATTCAAAAATCTTGTCACCATATTAGAAAAGGACACATAGCCCTGGTGCTATCTTTGGCTCGTTTTTTTAGATGCGAATGCTCAATCCTGATTGTGTGTACATGATGTCATGATACACGACGTTTATAAATGCAAGTCTATGGTATATTAATGGCCTATATTCTCCTCCGTTTCATTTCTTTATATTCTGTACACTTAGAACGAGAAATCTCATCATCCGTGGTTTTCGCACTTTTAGGTGGAAAATACTTCTATCTGTTCTGTGGTGTAAAACACAAGCGACGTAGACAGACGTTTTGTAATTTTATAAAAAAATTGCTGCCGATTTGTTTATTAGTCATCACAGTCATGGATGATTTCGGTGATAATTTCGTCCAGCCTGAGGTAGATCCGGCAGCGGAGTTTCTGGCACGCGAACAAAACCAGCTTGCTGGTCTTGAAGATGAATTGGAAACAAGTGCTCCGCCCCCAATTTCAGTCCCTTCCGCAACCAATGGACTGGATGACTTTGTTGGTGAGAATAAAAAGATCATTTATATTACCATCCTTATTTGAATATTTATAATTTATACCTTCCTCAACGCTTAAATAATGACAATAGTATTAAGGGACTTGTTTATTTGCTACCCTTCGTTTACATTTTCATGACAAAAAAGCAGCGTCCACGTTGATAATGAGTAGATTATTTTTTCTAAAAAGAAGCTTTAATCTTAGAAGAAACACAAGTTTATAGTAAGAAATCTACAATTATAACTTACAAGTTAGTGTTGATGTATTTAGTATATAATTATTAGTAATATATTTCAAAGCTTAGTTGTATCCATATTTTGTATGTGAATATTTTTGTGTATATGCATATCAGAAGTACCCAGTGCAGCTGCTTTTGATGCTAATGGCATGTTAGATGAAGAACCAGCTCCTGCACCCGTGTTCAGGCAGGAAAGGGAAGAGCCAGAGAAAATCAAACTGTGGAGGGAAGAACAGAAAAAAAGACTAGAAGAAAAAGGTATTCACCATTTTTGTTTTAAGTAATTATTTGGACTACACACATAAGAGGGTACTTACAACTTGATACAGTAGCAAATTTGCTGTGGATGCCCATTTATAATCAAAGTGTTTGATAATCAAACTATTTATGTCACCTATATAATTTGTCTAAAAAAAAAACAAAAGTTTTTGTCAGCTTTCTTTGTTAGATGGGTTTTTTTTTTAACGAACATTGATAAAACACTACATGCTAATCCTACTGCTATTACTATCCATTACTGGTTTACCTTTATCTGAAAATATTATCTACAAAGGCACAGACAACAGAACAAACAGAACATTTTAAAAATCAGTTTTGAATTCTGTGTCTTTCTAAAAAGCCCTAGTAATAGTTTATTCTAATATAAGCCATGTATAGACAGTGATTAGTTATAGATTTATTATATGTATTGACTTCTTAATTTAAAAGATGCAGAGGAAGAAAAGAAGAAAGAAGAGATGTTGAAAATAGCCAAAAAGGAGCTAGAGGACTGGTACAAGACACACGAAGAACAGATAGCTAAGACCAAAGCTGCCAACAGGTAAAATTATAGTGATAGTATGATATTGTAAAATATCTTCAATATTACATAATGTTACAATCAACATATAACTTTCTACAGTATACCTTATCCTAATTTTTCTGTGTCTTGATGTGTAGTTAGTTTTTATGTAAAATTAGCAAAGGGTTATTGTTTAGTTTCTATAGTATAACACAAATATGGGCATGATAATTTACTTTTAAAATTAGTTAGTGCTGAAATATAAATAGTTTATGTAATCATTTTATTTCCATGGAGCTATGCTTTGTTGATTTATAGTATTTTTTTTCTATGCATGTTGATGCTTAAGATGTAGTTAGTCATTAGCATGCTGGATATATGCCTGGCTGCAAACTAATATTATTGTATTTTCTTTTCAATGCTGTCAGGGAGTCTGCTAAGTGAGTACTAAACATATATTTTAAATTCAAACTACTAACATTATTAAACTTTGCTATTTAAGGTGGAGGTTTAGTGTCAAAACAGGTCTAACAGTGTCTATTTTTTGTTACCATTGTACATTATTAATTAATGATAATTTAATTTATGGATCTTCATAAAGGGATGCCTTGGGTGCTGATTAAGGATAATTTTTTGTGCGTATAATCGTTTTTGTTGTACATAACTATTTTGTTAATTTATCATTACATATCCTTACTTAACAAGCTCACAGATTCCAGTGGAAAATCAAGTATATGAGACATAGTATAGCAATGATGATACAAGAGTTTATACTTGGTTATGGCTTAAATTATATGTCAAAATCAATAACAGGCAAATGTCACATGCTCTAAAAAAACAATTTACAAATATGTATTCTGTAGTTTACAATAATTGCTGAATTTTAAGATGGTAGTTTTTAATCGCTTTAAAATAGCAAAACAGAAAATATAAGAACAGTGGTCATAACATGTGAAGAAGTAGGTTTTGACCTACTTTTTATTATGTCAAGATTCCTTTGGTCACTAGTGATTCAAACATAATTTTTCGTTTTTATAATAAAATTGATAAGGTATCTCTACATCTAACAAAAAGAATGACTTAAAATGGATCAACAATTTTCTTCTAATAAAAATAAATTTTATCTATACATATTATGTGCAAAACTATGTTAAATGTTCATACTAAAAACTCACTACATGGTTAGTGGTCATAGACATTATGGATAATATTTTATTTAAAAAAAAATCGAACTACTGTAGTTGTACTGTAACTTTTATTATTCGATAGGAATGCCGAACGAGCGCTCGCGCGTGGCTGTGAGGGTGCTCCAGAGGACGGAAATGAGTGGGCTCGTGTATCAGAGCTATGCGACTTCGGTCCGCGCCGTGGCCGCGATGTAGCTCGCCTTAGGTCTATTGTACTGCAGCTCAAGCAGGCTGGAGTCCGCCCTAAACACCCGCCACGCACTACGAAAGTGTAAGTAGAATCTTATGAAATTCAATTAATTAAATATGATGAAAATTCCTGAGTATTTGCAAATTTAGGCCACATGAAGTCGTCAATATTTTATGATTAAGTATTGTTAAGCCACATCGGAGGCCTTTGTGTCGCATAAAAAATTTAGACAGTTTTGGGTACTGAATCCTCAGTAATGGGCAATTAATGACTCAAAGCCCAAAATCAAGCCTATATGAAGAGTGTTAACTTAGAAACTTGTCAAGTACCATAGCCACATAATGCTTACAGTGTTATAGACTAGTTGACAGTAAGTTTAAATCCCAAGGTCTATCTGCTGCTTGTGCAGGCATTTATGACATATTTGTGATAAATATTATTTATGTAGTCCATGCCACTCATGACGCCTGAGAATCCTAGTGCAAGAATAAAACTATGTAAATGTTTATAATTGTTAATAACACTCAACTTTATATAAATCCAATCCTTTGTTTACAGGGCTTGAAAAGTTCACCAGAATCCATTGTTAGCCTAAAACACTGTGTTGGTAATACATCAGTTCCAGGAATCACATTACTTGTAAACCTATGTATAATGGTATTTATAATTAAATAGGCGTAATTATCTTATTATTGGCTTCTTACGTATGCATTTGTAAGAAAAAAAGTAAATTTATCATCCAATTGTTATATACTAATAATAATTGTTGATGTAGCCTGTTACAATATGTATGATGTCAAAAGGCCTGTTTAGATTGTTAATAGAGTCACATTGAAATGTAATATAATGGCTTACTGAACTGTTATTTATTATAATAATTTTATATTGTTCATGCTGCTCATATGAATAGATTTTTTTTATTTTGTCATAGTATTAATAAACATCATTCCAAAATTAAACTATTGTATAATTTTTTATATGTGGTATTAAGCAACCTCCCGTTGGTAAACAGTTCTTCAAATTAGGTAGGTAATTGGAAAAGAAAAAACATGTCATTTATCACACAAAATTTAAAAAAGCAGTCTCTTTACAACCACTTGGCTTAAATGGGTAATCAACACAACTCTATTGTACTGTAGAAATGCTTTCTAAAGTTTTAAATCCTTAGCTACATCAATATGTTTTCTTTTGTATATTTTTTCAGCTAATTTTAGCAACAAATACATTAGACTTATGACTAGCAGAAAAGGCCACACACCACACGACAGATAGCTTCGTAACTGCTGACCCAAGGGCTTGTTTTTGTTTAGCATGATTTTGTTATAAACTATCTCAGTCCTCCGAGTAATGTCCATCCAATTATACATTTTTTTTACCATTCTATTACATTCATAGGGACATAGCATGTCACCCTTGTACAAATCTGCTATGGCTTTTTCAATGCCCTGTACAATACAGTTTACATCTGGTTCTGTTAAATATATCATACTGGCAGGCAAAACCTCAGGGATTCCACCGACCTTAGTAGAGACAACTTTCAATCCACATGCAGCTGCTTCTACTATTGCCATGCAATATGCCTCTGTTAGAGATGTATTCAAGAAAATGTCGCCTTTCACCAAGACATCTCTTACTTGAGAATGTTTTAAGCTACCTAGCAGTGTGACACAGTGCTGGAACCCCATTCTTTCTCTCACTTCCTGCAACAACCACATCTTTGGTCCATCCCCTCCAATTATAAATCTAAGTTTGGGATAACGAGGGCACATATCAGCAATTACAGCAGCCATTAAATCAACACCTTTCCTATACACTAACCGTGATATTATGACAATTGTTACAACATCAGCATCTCTTTGACTAGGGTCCGGAGTAAATGTATATGCATCAACAGCATTTGGAATGACTGAAACCTTATGTGCCCTCACCTTTGCTCTTAACACGGTATTCTCTTTACCTGTGTGGGACACACATATACAGTGATCACACTCACAGAGACATATTTGTAAGTATTTATTTGTCAATACCGCAGACATGTCTGCAAAGCCGAATAAGCTGTGGTCTGTGAAAACTGTTTTTAGTCCCATTAACTTTCCGATCATGGAAACTTCATGCGCTAGGACGCTGAAAGCAGAGTGCCCGTGAACAATATCAATACTTTCACGTATCAATACATAACGTATCAGAGCAATGTTGCATATCATAGTTGGGAGGGCACATTGCGCATAGAATACTTTGATCGGCAGATAATAAACCTTGAGTCCATTGGTTAGATATCTGACTCCGATTCGTGAGCCGTAAGAGTGCGTTATGACGATAACTTTATGGCCTCGCTTGATCAAGCATTGAGAGAGATTGTAAATGTGTTCTTCGACACCCCCGGTATTAGGGTAGAAGAAATCCGAAGCCATACATACTACGTGCCTTTTTCTTCCTTTCAACGGTTCCTAAAAAGATGAAGTGTATGAGGTGAAAGGTATTAGTTAATTTCAAGCCTAATGATGCCTATATTTTTTACATTGTATTACCGTTTGCACATTCATTTTATTAGATAGTCTAGTTTTAGTTTACGACGGAGTTCTATATGTTTAATCATCTATTATTCACATTTTTAACTTCCAGCAGTCCAGCTTTATAGACTTGTCAAAAATATGTTCACGGTTATTAAATCACTGTGATCTACAAAAGAGATCACGGTGACAAGATATGAAATAACAATGTTGGGTTGTGACGTAGAACGTTGGATCATATTAAATTTCGGTCGGTCACGTTAGTCACATCTCGCTCGTAGTCACCGCGAAACAATTAGGAATTGTAGGTGTAGGAAGTGACCTAGATTGGTCCTTTCAAAGTCAAAATAATTTATTTCATTTTCAATACACTTATAAACATCATTTTTTGGAATCTACCACCGTTTCGGAAAGGTGACATAATCAAGAGGAGATAAAAACGGCGAAAGAAACTCCTCGGCACATCTTTTGAAAATAATGCCAACACTAATTACTAACATTTATGATCAAACTAGAATCGAACCGATTGCGGGTGTCTACTATGTCCAGGTGTCCTTGTCATTAATGTGTACATTAATACTACAATACCCATTTTTACTTATCTTGATTTAATTAGCACTTTGTTTATTTTATTTAGTAAATACCCAACGCAATCGATATGAGGAAGTAACCAAATGATACATATTTCTATTTTGCCGAGTATTTACATCGCTTTTCAGTTTGTACGGACCTAGTTTTTTCTTTAACCACCTACGTGCAGTCTCAAAGACGGGCGATAGATTATTCCGATTATTTTTGAATCTATGTTATCAAATTAGACTTCGGTTGAATAAAATAATATACACAGTTGCTTAATTTTGGCAACACAAATTAGCAACAGTAATTATGTAGCAACAATCATAGCACCAAAAATTACTATAAAAACTTCAAAAGAGAGTGAAGTGACAACGTCACGGTGATTTTTCACTGTTATTTCTTTGTAACTGGAACGACAGTCAGTGATATCGCTAAATACAGTTTTCATGTCTACAGCTTCATCCAATCCCACAGTAGCAAAATAATTGTCAACGTCTATATGTCAAAGTCATAAGAGTGCTGTCACCACAGACATGGATCATAATGTCTGTGGCTGTCACTATCATGGTCACTCATCACCTCAAAGTAGGCTTAGACCACAGGTTAAAGTCCGTTACTATAGGTAATACTACATCTGTGGGTTAGAAAAATAGAAAAACGACAATTATTATGACACGTAGTCTTCACTGCACGTGCGTTTGATTTCATCTGTCAGTGGTAAAGATGTAAACAAGCATACGAGAGGGTTTCAATGTTCTTGTTTTTGATAGTTCTTTCTTATATTTCCTTGTATATTGAAGCATGGAGGATCCAAAAAAATTAGAACGTAAGAAAAAGAAGTTTGCTGCACGCTTAATAAATACTAAGGGAATCAAATGTGTAGATGAACCGGGCCCGGTGAGTAATTAAACAATATTTTATAAATGTGCTTCCACTATTATAATCTCATATAATCAAAGGCTTCCTGATATGGATAAACTTTCCCGTCATTTACTGGTCAGATTTAGGAACAAGGTACCACTTGTACGATTAAATTAACATAATTTCTCTGTAAAATAACCTCTTATTTACTACTTTTGGTTACACACCGAATTCTCATGTTACTCTAATGCATCTGCTTGCTGATGACAATGCTCATGCAATTATAAGCAAATGTATACTATTATATATTTCCAGAACATAGTATTATGCAATGTGGGTCAGGCAACAGGTTTAGAAAAGCAGACAATATTGAATGTATTAAAGGATTTAGGTGGAATAGAGCTTAAGAAATTTATTGCGGAGAAAGGAGAATCCCATTCATTTGTAGTGTTTCACAACACAAACAATGCACAACTGTTTTATGAGACGTTGAATGGGAAGCTGATAATAGAAAGCAGTTCGTCACTTGTCTACATGAGCTATGTTACAAATGGTAATCATATTTATCTTATAAGAATCTACTTAATGTAATTTTGTTTTATGTCTTTCATATGCATATTGTTTGTCTCAGGTCTAGAATCTACCACAATTCCATGTAATTGTGTGAACTATCAGCAGGGAAAATAATTACGAGCATCAGTATCAGTAAAATGTCCGTAGTTACAATGATAGTCATTTGAAATCATTAATCCTTCGTAATTCAACTGATAGCCTTTGCAGATCTAAAGAAAAGAAAAATAATAATTGTTTTAGCATTATAAAACCAAGTAAATAATTAATAATAATTTTACCAAATTAAAATGTAAAAATTTAAGTACATAAATAATAATATTTAAATGCAGAATTTAGAGAGGATAACAGTTAAAATCACACAGTGTATGTATAAAAATGATAAAATATTGATTAATTATTTCTTAATCTGTTGTTGCAGTACCAGCAACTGAGGTGATATGTCCAGATAAAAATCCAGATGGGCTGACTGTGTTACAAAACTTTATATCAAAAGAAGAGGAAAAGGAATTTATTCAGTTATTTGATTGGACAGAAGAGTCCAATCTGAAGAACCGCTTAGTGAAACATTATGGGTATGAGTTCAGATATGGCAGCAATGATGTAGATCTCAAATCCCCTTTAGAGGCAAACATTCCAGTGCAATGTGATGCACTGTGGAAGAGGCTTAAGGAGTATGGAGTTGAATTTGAAATACCAGATCAGCTGACTGTTAACAAATATGCCCCTGGACAAGGTGAATATGGAGGTCATTTAGTTTAGTAATAAATACTATCATATTGAAAAAGAAACATACTGCATCAACAGTGATATTAGAATATTTCCTAATTACATTCAATTGATTTTAGTGAATATATCTAACTTAAAATACCAATATTAATTATTTGACATGTTGTCTTTGCATTTAAATTTAAATTAATAACAAAAAACATCATTGCGCCAGTACTAAGGCAGTAAAAATGTTATTATTTTGACAAACTAAAGATAAATAAACAGATACCTACTATGGCAAACTGTGTCATTTTATAAATATTTTGCAGGTATTCCATCCCATGTGGACCGACATAGTCCATTTGGTAACACAATTATGTCTCTGTCATTGGGTTCCTCAGTAGTAATGGACTGGAAGCATCACAGTGGGAGACATGTGCCTGTTGTGGTATCTTCCCGATCCTTGCTCATAATGCAGGGAGAAGCGAGGTGAGGTAATGGCACCAGTTCAAACAGTTGAACATTAACTTACATTTTTCAGGAATTTGAAGTTGAAATAGTTTGACTACCATCAAGATAATTCTTGGTCTTAAATACTTCGATTAATTTTATTGGGACTATCAATATATTGGGGTAAAGCAAGCCAAACATTGAAAATAAACTTAATTGAAAGTAGCGTAACTTATAAAACATAATAGAACTTTAAAAATATGAATGATGTATCCAAGTGGGTAGGATATATCAACATGATAGGTCCTCAACTTTGAACCTCAAAATACATTTTTGTAATACTTTTTTAAATCCATCTGTAATTGCTAGTTTATTATTATAAAAATATCATTTTTTTTATATGTAGCTTCAAGCAACTTTATATAAGTTGAGAAAGTAAGGCAACAAATTATGCTAACATATTTTTTAGATATGACTGGCAGCATGGAATCCAGCCACGCATGTGGGACCCCATTATAGAAATGAGGAAGGAACCAGAGCCAGTTAGAGTGATAACACATGACACTAGACCCAGAGGAACTCGCATCTCATTGACGTTCAGGAAGACGAGGACTGGGCCGTGCACTTGTGAATATAAAACACTGTGTGATGTCAATGGTAATGCGGCAGAAATAGAAGATGATGTCGCATCTGCTCTAGAAGAACTCCATGTGCATCAGGTGATGCTTTGTAATCCTGATTGTTACCATATTACTGTAATATGTTCTGATTATATATTCTCAGCTCCTCAATTAATTAGGGGTGCTTCATCTTTCACTATATCCTTATTCTCTATTGAAGCATATACTTGAACTCGTACAAACTCATAAGCGATGCAGACTCGAAATATGCATCATTTGGTTATATCCTTGTATCGATTGCGTAGGCTACAGCGGTCTTTTATGGGGCTCGGTATACGTTTTTATAATATAGTGCTAAAGTCCATTCCTGATGTATTTAAGAAGCATATTAAATCAAGATTAGTAAAGATTGAGTATAATAGCGTTAATGAATATATTAATGACAAGGATGCCTCGACATAATTGACATCTGCAACTGGCTCCACTCAAGCTCAATTCTAATTCTAATTGGTGTTGGCATTGTTTTCAAAACATGTGCCGAGGAGTTTCTTTCGCCGTTTCTTCTCCTCTTTATTATGGCAAATTTCCGAAACCGTGGTAGATTTCAAAAAGTTAACGTGCATAAGTGTATTGGAAATACCTACATGGAATAAATGATTTTTGACTTTGACATGTGGAAGGGTGATGTTTAATTGGTGTGGTCGTTAGGTGTACGAGCAGATCGCGGGGCACTTCAGCAGCACGCGGCGGTCGGTGTGGGGCGTGGTGTCGGCGTTCGCGGCACGCGCTGCGCCCGGCGCCGTGCTGCTCGACCTGGGCGCCGGCAATGGGAAGAACTTGCTGCCGCGAACTGACATCGTTCAGGTACAGACTCATACACACACACATCAATATTTTTTCACAATTCAGTTGTTTAGCTATATTTTCAATACTATCTGTCGTCCGTCAGATACCACATCGACTCAAAATGTTAATCTACCGGGAATTTTTAATGGTTACTTAAATCGCTCCTAAGTACAGAAATTCTGTGGCCAATGGTGCTTTTTATAGTTAACAAACATGCAGACTGTTCACATTGGTGACGTCACGAAAAGTTGGGTTTGTCAGCTATGAACCTATTAAACAGTGTGTTTCCGCTGAAGTATAATGTAGGAGTCTTCAACACAAGATTGAATAGGAATTTTCTAAGTTAAAGCGTTTTACCATCTAAAACTACATCGCCACTTACCACCAGGTGGGATTGTAGTCAAGCAGTAACTTATAAATTGTAAAAAAAAACAACGTTTAACAAACGGTGGTAAAATAATTAAAATTGTCATTCAAAGTTGAAAATGTACGTTATTTCCAACAATGATAGGTTCCAAATACCTTTGTCGATCGGATCTAGTGGGTGTGTACAAGATGTCGGTGGTCGTAGATAGCGGGCGAGCGCAGCGCGGGGCTGGCGGCGGAGTGCGCGCGGCGGGCGCAGTGCGTGCGGCTCGACCTGCTGCGGCCGCCGCTGCGGGACGGCTGCGCTGACCTCGTGCTGTGCGTCGCCGTGCTGCACCACTTCAGCACAGAGGTCACAACCCTACCTTAATCTCACTTTAACCGTATCTTACACTAGTTTCCTCCCGCGGCTTCAGCCGCGTTGTAGGTAGGGGAAAATAAGTAGTCTTATGTGTTATTCCAGATTATCCTTTGTGCCAAATTTAATTCAGATTCGTTCAGTAGTTTTTGCGTGAAGGAATAACAAACATCCATCCATCCTCACAAACTTTCGCACTTATATTATTACTACGATTTGTCTTATTCTCACCCTACCCTTATCTTAATCTCATCCTAACCTTATTTACTCGTACCTCATCTCAACCCATCACGGCCCACTATTGAGCACGGGTCGCTTCTCTGAATGAGAATGACATTTAAGAAGATTTGGAGACAGGTGGATCGGCCGTGGAGGGCTGCCACGATCCCCGGACTTGAATCCCATAGATTTCTTTGTCCGCGGATATTATAAAGAATTAAACAACGTTAAAGAAATAAGCAACGTGGCTGAATTGAGAAATAAATTGAGACATGCGGAAGAAACG
>DWJZ01001422.1:0-23552 GCA_018249125.1 Asbolis capucinus
AGGAGATTTTGCTGTGTGGTGACGTTGAAAGATATAATCCTATAAATTTCATGATATGACATAAATATGTATAAATATTTGTTTGCGAATTTGCACGTCATGATTGTGTTGTAAAAATGCTTAAACTGCTAGTTGTCTGTAGACTGCGTACTGCATAGTGAAATAGGAATATATTTTAGGTTAATTGTAAGTATTATTTATGTATGTACTTTATATTGAAGGTACGTATGCATCTTTACTGATTTGTTCATTATCACGACATCTAAAGCCTTTGTACTGTCTAAACAGCTTAAGTTATCGCATTCTTAGCGATTATGCTACCATGCTCAATTGAATATTTGGGTTTTGAAGTATACTTAATATTGTATTATACAGCCCGCTTTTATTCAGATCAACATGGTATGCTGCAATATATTGTGTAGTCATGTTAGCACAGTTTTATGAGTGTAGAATAGAATATGTTTAAGTAAATGTTTAGGAACATTGTCAGATACAACATTTATATTCAACCCATCTAACCTTCTCGACGAACGGCTTCCCTCGTTTCTTTTTTGGACAAAATAAAGAAAATATTAATATATATTTTCTTTGTAATAAAAAAAGAAAATATTTGATGTTCAATACATATTATGAACGAATATCGTTCTGATTGTTGAGATCAAAAATTAAGTCTGGTATATATAATTTACAATTACCTCTTCTCCTCTGAACCATTTGACCTCCGGTTCAGGTTCACCACCGTATTTAATATCGAAAGTAATAATTTGGCCTTTTTTGATGATTATGCTCTGCACGCCTTCTCCAATGATGTATGGCTTAACTGTAAAAAAAAATATGTAAATAAATTTACAGAGCATATTATCAATGCAACTCATAGCTACCGTAGTTCAGGGATAAAGCCCATCTCGCTGGTGAAGTACAGATTGGACTTCACACATCATAACAATATTTTATGGAGAACTTTTAGAAAACTTGGTTTCTTCACGATATTTTCCAAAATTAAAGTCGCACGAAGGATTTGAACCCAAAACAGAGAGAGACCAATGTTTAAACTGTTAGGTCACTTCTTACAGAATTCCCCAAGGTGCGATCATACTCAAAGTAATGTGATGTTTTTATTCTTTTACTTACCGAATCTACACTTAGCAATAATAGGTTTAGTGGCGTCGCTAGGTTCACTGGGCCCAGCTTTATTTACTGCACGGACTCTAAATTCATAAGTGCATCCTTCCTTAAGTCCATCTTGTGTTGCCGACAACGCATCTCCAGGAACTTCCTTGCCTTGCACCCAGTCTTTGCCAAATTTCTCCTAATGTTGTAAATAGAATTTGTAGTAATAGTTTATGCATTATGGTAAAATAATCAAATAAACTTATATAGCTTCATATGTTTAAATACCTTGTATTCAATAATGTAGCCAGTGATTGGTGCACCGCCATCGCTATCCGGCTTTTGCCATGTGAGATCTGCATGGTCCTTGTCCCAATCTTTCAGTTGAACATTCTTCGGCTTCGAAGGTTCATCTGAAAAAAAAATCCCTTAGTCATTGAAATCCTTTAAAAAAAAACAAATATGAAATTATCCTTATTAATACACACCCCATGGGTCTTTAGCCAGGACAGGCTTGGCGAATAGACCAGGTTCACTAGAACCAATCTTATTTACAGCACGAATCCTGAACTTGTATGTTTTCTTTGCGATAAGATCTTCTACCTTGACCTTAGTTGGTGCCCCGTGTGGAACTTCAGCCACATTGTCCCAACCAGCTTTAAGAGACAAGTCCTGAAAGGAAAATAGCATTATAAGTGTGTTTTACATTTTAATCCATAATCAAATCAAATCATAATAATGACAGGTCGGTTGGTCTAGTGGTCAGTGAACCTGACTGCTATACCGAATGGGTTCGATTCCCACCCCGGTCAAACTTTTCTGTGATAAACAGGAATGTTTGTTCTGTGTGTCTGGGTGTAATATCTACATATATAAGTATATATTTAAAAGTAGTTATGTATGTTTATCAGTTGTCTGATCACCATAATACAAGCTAACGCTTTTTGGGGTCAGTTGGCCGTGTGTGAATTGTCCAAAGATATTTATTTATTTATTTATTTTATAAACTCTCAGTAATATTATTCATGTTTTACTGATTATAAAAGTTTGTCTTGCCTGTCTTTCAATGATGTATTTGACGATAGGTGATCCACCGTCATCTTCCGGGACCTTCCATGTAACAACACACGAGGTTTGGAATATTTCTGAAACCTCCACATCCCTTGGCATAGTTGGTACACCTTGCATTGTAATAGGAACGTCTTTGGTGTCTTCGCCCTGGGCATTGGATAGTTTAATTTGGTATTTTCCAGAACCTTCCCTAGTTGGCTTTTTGATTTTGAAAAGAACTTTTTCTTGTTCCACCACTGCTTCCACTTCCTTATTAGGCAAAGGTTTACCGTCTTTGAGTAACTTGGCTTCAATTGGCGATTGACGGGTGCCAGTAACTATAAAAAAGCGCATATATTTAATGACATAATTGTTTTAATTTTTTGGATAGTATTAGAAATACAATGAAAATATGCTCACTTTTATAAGGCACCTCGATGACGAAAGGCTGTCCAGCTGGTCCGAAGAACTCATCAGGGCATTCAATCACAGGTTTAGATTCACCCTTCTTGACACTAAGTTTACAGGATGAACTCAATTTGCCCGATTCACAAACAATCTCACCATCATCTTCCATTTCCAGTTTATTGAAAATCAACTGGTGTTTGCCTCCGCCCAGATTCTTAATTTCGATTCTGGTGAGAATAATATTCAAGTTCTATTATTATTTGTAGCATTTAATACATATAAACTTAATTATACTGAATATTAATTTTTCTGTTTATTTAAAAAAAATCAACTCGTAAATCAGCATTAAAAAAAAACTTCTAGATAAGAGGTTTTAAATCAGTACGACATACGTGTTAAGTGATACTATCGGGAGAGAAACATAAATTTACGGACATTAAATAGGGATAGCTTTCTACGTTATCGAATTTAGATTATCTTACCTGTCATTGGGCACGATTGGCTGTCCGTTGAAAGTCCAAACAGCCTCTGCTGTTTGATCCTGAAGTTCAACTTCCAGAACAACCCTATCCCTCTCAATTGCTTCGGTGTCCTTCAATTTCTTGTTGAAGCGATTCGAGTCTACAAAGATATTAGAACGATAAAATTACGTAATTTTTTATTGAGCCTACTTTTTAACTTCAATGTGTACGAACGGATAGTCGGACGTTATTTCAATACTAATGAATACATGAAATATCCATTTAGCATCGTTCAGGTCTACTAGGTTTAGACAAAGGAACCTAGACCCATCCTAGTTTCATAGCAGTTTCAACGAAGATAGGCGTGGGTATTAATATTACTATTTGCCATTTTTACGTTAACGACTGAATTGAAAATTTTATCAAAAAACCCATTAATTGCATCTAAATTTGTTTTAATATATATTTTTTTCCGAATTTTCTCTACTTATACTTACAATTGACGATCAACTCGCAAGTGGTTTCATCAGCATTGCTGACACACTTGAAGTTGCCAGCATCTGTTACCTTGGCATCTTTGATTATCACCTTTCGTTTTCTACCTTCCTTGACAATTGTTACACGTTTGTCTACCTTTAGAGGTTCGTCGTTCTTGAACCTGTAAAAGGTTAATACCGCGGAATAAAATAAAGTGAATGAAAAGACAGCAACATCTTAAGTGTAAGTTATTTATGTTTTCCCGTATTGGAATAAATATTCTTCAATTACCATTTCACATCACCAGCAGCATCGTCCAATTCACACAAAAGTGTGATCGTGTCCTTTTCAATGGCTTGCTGTGATTTTAATACCTTGGTAAACTTGTATGGGTATTCTGAAAAAGTATAAACATTATGATAGTTTGTTAACTAATAATTTCTTTATATGTCTTGATTCTAAATATTTTGTGATTAGTAGTAATTTGGCACTGTTTTCAAAAAATGCGCCGAGGAGTTTCTTTCGCCGTTTCTTCTCCTCTTTATTATGGCACGTTTCCGAAACTGTGGTAGATTCCAAAAAATGACGTTCATAAGTGTACTGCAAATACCTAGATGGAATAAATGTTTTTTGACTTTGATTTTGCTCCACACTAAATACTATTAACTTACCAATAATCTTCAAATCGCATTCGGTTTTATCTGGCTGCTTTTCAATCTTGCAAGTGAATTTACCTGCATCTTCAAACTCAGCTTTTTTGATCATTAACCTACAGACACCAGATAGATCCTTAGAAATTTGGTATTGGTCACCATCTTCCAATTTTGTTTCACCTTTCCACCAGGAAATAACTGCTAAGCTGTTAGATACTGCACATTCAAGAGTAACTTCATGTTTGGTATATCCAGTGAGATTCTTCTTTAGTGGTTTGGTAAACGTGTAAGTAGGATCAGGTTCATCAACTTGCAAGAATGCAGTGCTTGTAATACCACCAATTTCAATTGTAACTTTGCCTGTATCCTCAACTTTGGGGTTCATAATAATTAGTTTGTATGAATCTTGTTCATTAGTCATTTTGTATTTAGAGCCAGGGAACAGTTCCTACAAGAAACACACGTAAATTTGTTATGATTCAATAATTACAATTAATTTTTAACAATTATTGATTAACTTAAAACTATCTGTAAGCTTATTTAGGGTTTCAACCAAGTACTAGAAGGATAAAAGATACTGTTAATAATCTTTACGGATAATCATACTTAATATTAATACACCCACATTCCACATATTTTTCGTAACAAAAATAAATAGTAATATATATTTTTTATTACTTACGTCTTTGCGTAAGAACCACTTCGGTTTCGCATTTGGCTTAGTGAAGATAGCCTCGAATACCACCTTCTTATCCTTGCCTTCTTTTGCGTTTTGATCTACGAGGGGTTTCAAGAATGATTCTTGTTTCTGAAAAATATTCCCGGCGACAAATTAATATACCTGATTCAAATATACATAATTAGGTGCAATAACAAAAAGTGCTCTTCAGACAAAAGCTCAGTGCTGACCATTAATACCCTGGATTCACGTCTTATCATTTCCGACAGACACTTAAATTAAGGAAATGCATTAAATTAACGGTAACATAATATAGTAACCAGGCGTTAGATTCATCAGCCATTCTTCGTCATGATCACCCATCACTTCAAACACCATGCTACTGTACAGACATTGGAATTTCTTTATTCACATTGAAGAGATGTGCAAAGTGGGCGAATCCACAAAGTTGTATAAGCGTTCAAAAATAATGAATGAGTATTTCGAACGTTAAAACTTAATCATCATTTCTGAATGTCATTTTAAAATCCCTGAAACATTGATGACACTATGCAAAAATCATTGGTGCACTGTGCTGATCTAATAATATCGTGTGCGGGAGAAGTTGTATAGATAGGAACAGAGAGTACATTTTTGCAATGTGCAATATACAAGATACGAGGTGACATCTTAAATTTAAAGTTATAAGTCCAGTAACATTAAAAAACTATTAGCACATACATATATTTATGCACGTATAAAGTGTAAGATATTGAATTCCACTTCCACGTCACAGTAGAATATAATAATTGTACTCGTAGCTGCACGTTAAAAGCTTTTAGGCCAATTATTATAATAACATGTTAAACATATTGAACACTAGACTAATAAAATATATTTAAATTTACAAAGGCGTTAATAGAATCTAATAAAATGATAATAATTTACTGTACGGTGGCTATTTAAATTTAAAATAATGAGTACTATTTTAAGTACTAGCTTGTGGTTTATAGTTTTTAATTTAGTGCTGTTTGTGCCAAAATCTTGCTGGACATATTTGTTGCAGTGTACGTGAGACGTTACTCTTGTGCGACAAGTGATTACTTTGAGTGGTACATTTCAAGATGCATTGTGTCGTCTAACGACGAAATAATGCAATAGCGTTCGGTGTCAAACCTCGTTTCTTTTGAACGAGTGCAGCACCGGCCAATCCGGAATCAGTTCTGCTAGAGATGGTCTTCTAATATGGGATCTCTACAAAATATCCACAATTCCTTAGTTAAGTTTAATTATAATACGCAAATATCAATCAAGAAATTATCAAATCATAATTCATGTCCTAACCCGTTCAATGTGTATTTGTACAAGTGTAGCCTTGGAAAATGGTAAGAATATGAAATACTGGCTTTTAAAGTCTAAATATTCAGCCAGCACATCTATGTAAATAAAATTCCAAAATCTGCAACACCGGATGCATCAGCTGAAATTAATAATGGTGTAAATGAAGAGAAATAAATTTTAAATGACGTGAAAAAGCCCTTCAATTCGACGTCACAAGTAAACCTGTAAACAATTTCACTAAGAACAATCCAAAAGAGAGTGAACCAACACCCGATTCATTCCACTTACATTCCCTGTAAATGAAGTTAAAGAAGAAACGTGAAGTGGTGATACAAAAACCTTGTGCAAGTTATTTAAATTCATTGTTTATGCAGTTTTATTTAAATCGCTACAAAGTAACTGTCTTCAATTCTCAGAATTTACATCTTCTACTATCAATTTCTTATCTCATCTTTAGATTTCTATTTTCATTATTGTTTCTTTAGGATTATATATATTTTGGTAATTGAAGACGATGACTTTGTAGGACAAATTTAGTTATTTTATTTATCAATTTATTTCACTCATTATTTAAAATCGATCATCGGTCCTATTGAAATATCACTTCTTATCGCAAATTTATAATTTCAATTGTTAATAATTGCTTAATAATTATTTTCAATAAGACCGACATCTACATTTTTAAGATATACTTTTATTCCTCCATTTTATCGAACCTTTAATTTGACAGCCTCCATCAATTCGGGCCAATCAGGTATTATTTCTGGTAGAGACATGCGTCTTTTTATTTGATATATGCCCTAGAATTTATATCAGATGTTACTCATACGTGCTTAATAATTAAATTGTCTAGTTTATGTTGAAAGCTATGTTAAATTAGAAGCAATTTTTAAAATATGTTGCTTTTAGTCGTAAGTTCAGTGGCGACTTAAAGAGATGAAATCCGAACGGTATATCAAACTTTCATAGACAAGGTCATATATGTATTTATGTATAATTGACTCCGAATTATTTCTAATAATATCTCGTATATAATAATATAAATCTCAAAAGATTTCAGTATTACGTCCCAGATTTTAGAGTAATTTAATGGGATAAATCAATTTTGTGAATTAATAATAGATAAATTTTTGTGGAGAAAAAAATTGTATTGAGGGCTGTTATGCCCTACCTGACATTGTATACGAGCGCTATGGAGCAAGACTACTTTCTATGATTTGTACGGTGAATGTCTAAACATAAGACAAGGATACTTCTCATTTTGGTATCACATTTAACTGACTTCATAATTTTAAGGTTGACTAAAAAATAACAGTACAATTTTTACATTCCTTGTTATTTGACCTGAATCATCCCACAAATAAACAGATATATACTAACTCGATAAAAAGGAAACAGGTGTTTAATTAACCACCAAGCCATATTCACAGATTTACCTAAATTACTCGAAATATGTGATTTCAGTTCAGTTAACCTCTCACATAAACATTGAATTTGTCTTCAATTGTCAGACTTTTGACATGCCGTTTTTTCTTTGTAAAGTTATTAAAAGTCATCAGTTAAGTCATAGGTTTCATTCAACGAATTAATCTGATACATTGAAAAGTTAATAATAAATACTTTATGGTTAAAGTACTAGAGGCAAGATGTTAGAAGTAGATATAAAATGATTTCAAATAGGAAAGAAAATTAATTATGAATAACTGAAAGAATTGTTTAATTTTAAGATTGTAAATGAATTTTAAGTAGAAGTGTATGTGTTAGAAAGAGTAATGTAAGTTGGAATGAATGAAAGTATTTTGCAAAAGTGTTCTGAAATTGTGAGGACCTTAAACCATGACCAGTTGGAAGAGCTTCTGCGCCTCTCGGCAGGGAATCTAAACATCTCGAAACCCTCCGAAACGACGACAATAAACCCATCTTCTTCGTAATATCCCGTTTCTAAGCCCTAAGAATCAAATATCATGATCATGATGCACACGATGTTTTGCAGAAATATTTTACTATTATTCTTTAATGATGTAGAATCATTATGATCAGAAGATTCTTAAACTAAGAACTATTTATACAGTCCATCTTTATGGTAAGGTCAGCAGTATAATATATTAAAGCACGTAAAAGATTTTAACGTAACTATAAAAAAATAAAAAACTTAAATTTCTACTTTTTTAGCCCGATGGAGTTGTCTTTTAGTTAAAATTATTGCATATTTTAAAGTAAAATATTGTTGAAATATTATACAATTCTTTGAATAGCATCTAGGTGTTTTTTAAAGATTGAGCTATTATTCGAAATACTCATACTCAATATTTCAACATTTTTTTACATATAATTTCACTGTTGTTTATTTAAAATAAATCATTTATATTATTAATAATTATAAGCGTATTCATATCACCAACTTCAAAATACATCTCGCCTATTTTTAATGTTGTTGAATAGTCTTAAACCTTGAACTCTCTTTGAATTGGTAAAGTAAAAAATAGATAATATCCTACCTTTTCAACTTTCTTAAGAGCTGGTATAGGCTTTTCAGTTTCTTTCAGGTTCCAATCGGGGTCTTCCTTCTTCTCAGCCCATTTAGCGTACTTTCTTTTCTTGAGCATAGCTCGGAAGTCCATACCACTGGCATCTGTAAAAGGCTTACATCGTGAATTGCAAATAAAAGGATCAGGCGTTTTTTGCCATATTTATGGAATTTTGTCAATAGTGACAACCATATCGTTTTTAACTTGAACTTAATGTATATTTTAATCTAAATAATTTCAAAAATCTTTGAAATTGTATACTTGTAAAACTAAATGTATATTTATTGATTATTTATTATAATTTATTTAATGATTATTATTACCAGAAACATAAAGTTGCATTTCAGCTGAGTCTTCGCCATGGATGTTGCTAACGACAACTTTGTATTTGCCTTCATCATTGGGCTTAACTTTTCTCATGCAAAGAGTAATAAGACCAGTTTCGCCATCAGTGACGAACTTATAACGACCACCTTCGATGATCTCGGCCACACCCTTGTAGAACTTGAATGTTGGTGCTGGGTTACCCTCGACTTGAACAGTGAGGTAACCGGTCTGATCTGTTAGAAAAAAAGAATTACACTAATACGTCGATTCAATAAAACTATTAAGTGAAAGTTGTTTAAAATAAATTGAGAAGAAATATTTATCTATCAAATAGAGTATATGTCCAGGACGGGAATCGAATCCAAGACTATTCCATAGATATAGTCACTACCAAATAGGGTATGAAGCCGTAAAATTTTCCTTTTTGTGACGGAAGTAAAGGACCATGGTCTTTTGCTAATATTACATGTATCCCCGCACGGTCTTTCGTACACAATATAATATAATGAATATAAATCTATCCTGAATATTAAATCAAGAATTCGAGAACTTTCGTATGCATATTCAAACGGCATCATGTAGTCAGATTTTATTTTAAATTTATATCTCACCTTCAACAGCGGAGTAACTCTCCTGTACATCTACAATCACTGGTGGACCTTCTTTGGCTCCAAGAGGTTTCAGCGGTATAGATGGCTTATTGATAAGATCTTCCAGATCTTGGATGGAAGGTCGTCTTGTATCTCCAGATTTCCTTCGCTACATTATCAATATGGCATTAGTAATTATATCACTATCTATACCATAAATGTTAATCACCAAGAAAACAACATAGATTGTAAAGAAGTTAAAAAGTATCGTAAATTTGATTCAAAAATATTATTTGATTCTGTTACATAGAAATAAAAATATACAAATAATTTAAAAGTTCCACACACTGCAGTAAGCGAAAGAGAATAAAAAATTGATAATTCAAGTTCACGAGCGTGTGTTGTGCTTTAAGAAAATTTGGACTGGATAGAATTATCCTTGAACGAAATATTATGAGAGCGGTTCAATATCAATTAATTGAAAGCCACCGAGATACCTCTGACTATTCAGATATAAATATAGATTGAAAAATTATGCTGTAACTAAATACAAGACGCATTAGTTGTGTTATGACAGATGCGGTGCATCATACGCGTTAGCCAAATGACCCGACAATGAAGATCTGGACTTCCTGATATATGTGGCGCAAGTGTTGCGTACGTACGCTAAGAAATAATTAGATCTGAGAATTATTGAGGCTCTTTTTAAGCTGATTAACTACCTCACTAATTAGGGACTTGCTGAACTGCCATTCCGATGCGAGCAGCTAAAACATAGCTAATGAAAACCAATTCAGAGTATGAGTCGCTAGTAGTACACGGGATTTTTTCAAGCTGTAAATTTTTAGCGTATGCTGATGTAGAAGTAAACCAGTTACCCGATAATAAGTAATCTGCGATGCTCATCAGCAAAGACATTATGGATATCTTGTCAGCCAAAAAATAATAAGAGGCATTGGAATATGGGATTAATATAAATAATAAAAAACTTAAACTGTCCAACCATATTCAGAGAAAAAAAAAAATATAATAGTCTATTTAGAAATTAGATGGATAGTTACCGAAAATTTATAAGTTTGATTACGTATTTCTATTCAATATTAATTTTAATGGAATCTAATAATTTGTCACTTACAATCCTTTAAATTAGACTTTAACCAACCTTGATCGATTAACCGATTAATCGAATATTTAAAAACAATCTATGAATTTATTTTCACCAAAGCATTCAATATCTTTCCATTGAAATTTGAAATTAATAAAATTAAATTTCCGTAAATATAATATTCTAATATACGTTAATTAATGTTTCTGTCTCATACTATCAAGGTAACCATCACTTCTAGATAGTATATTTAATCTATGTTAACGAGAACTCATTATTCACGTCTTCATATAAACGTGCACTTTAGTATAGTATACTGAGTCTGGTATATATTCCACTGTACGTAAGGTAATTTAAAATAATTAACTTCTCTTATCAGGGATTCTACATCAATATATTTTTATAGAAATTATCGTAAAACCTAATCGAAGGCTGTAAAATATCAATAATGTTAATACTGT
The DNA here is from genome assembly GCA_018249125.1 of Asbolis capucinus. Taxonomy (NCBI): domain Eukaryota; kingdom Metazoa; phylum Arthropoda; class Insecta; order Lepidoptera; family Hesperiidae; genus Asbolis; species Asbolis capucinus. The sequence continues at coordinate 11,170 of DWJZ01001422.1, forward strand.
GGTATTATTTGACATTAAAGTTTCTTCATTAATTAATATAATTTAAACAAAGTGTATCTCGATGACTTCCGAAATTGAAATAATCTAATGAGGCATAGTCTAAAGGAAACAAAATGATGAAATACTTACCACATCTCCTTTAGGTTTAGGTACGGCAAGTGGTTTTTTTGCAACCGCTGCCATAGTGTTAGGCACATAAATATCGATCGAGATGCCACAAAATAATAAAAAATAGTGATATTTAATATATTAAAGTTCTCCAAAATCACAGAAATTATCACAGTTCCATATCTATTTCACGCAGTTTTTTCCACACGAAAACCACTTATTAAATAAAAAATATTTTTTTCGTTTATTTTCCAAGTATCCATGATACTCATTATTAAAATTAAGACTTCTCGATTAAATGCTTTAAAATGTTATCTAGTTACTTCCTAAGTATTACACCCTATTTATTGTTTTAATTTTTCGATTTAGGACAGTTCGATATATGTAAGTCGTTCCATCTAAAAATGGGCGCGAATGTCAAAAGACTGAAGAAGGGGTCGGTCAGACATGGTTGCCTTGCTATGGTGGGGTGAGGGGAGCGCGGGCATCTATTTGTGCACAACACAAATCAGCAGACCAATTCAATTAATTATCAGATTAAGGTGAGCCATCCATGTGGTGTGTACTTGGACGACGCTGTTAACATATGTGTGAAATTGTCGTCGCCCGATATCTGGAGTGCTTTCCACGGTAATTTTGGCCGTACAGAAGCGTAAGAACTTTTGGATGATTAGACGTTGAAACATTTGTAGCAATTTATCAGTTATTCAGCGTATGTTGAAATATTACTATGAACCAGCATATAACTTCATATTATGGGCGATTCAGGAAATTGATTAAAGTATGGTTTGGCTAACGAAAAAGGTCATACAACAATATCGACACCAAAAGGTGTTATAAATTCATTACAAATAACTCGATGTCGTACTTTGGCGTTGCTGTCTGTATTTGTACAGACAAGATTGAATGCTTGCATAAGGTGTTCGAAAGATTGATTGGCGTCCAGGAATACATTCTTATAACTCAAACGATTGTCAACACTGGCAAACCGACCTTACCTCGAATTTTACTTGCATCGTTAAAGAGGCGACGATTCTGTTAATACATTGTTGACAGATGCAATATATTATTCAATTTACAAATGATGTTATACCGCAATATCTTTTTAAGCTATGAATAATAAAGAAGAGCAAATAATTTATTTCAAACACTTCTTCTATTATTTCAAACATGTACAAGACTTTAAAAGAAATGTTATATAAAAAAGTGTTTCTCCTTTTTTTGAATAAAGTATTTCGATCCTCTAGAAAAACTATAAGGTGATAGATCTTTTTAACTCAAAAACACATTAACCGATGCAAAGGAATGAATACTTGGAGCTCGTAGCCAATTCCACTTGGGCATGTGTTGCTGCCAAATGTTCCTGGTGCACTAGCATTGTGATCAGCCCACAATAAGAATACCCGGCCCACGCACATCACATACGGTATCGCCTCTAACATATCCATCAATCTTATTTTAAGTTATCTTTAGGACGTGGCTATATTTATACTCTTGTTTTGATTTACAATATTCCATTATTAATTTATCATTGTTTTTATTGGAAATTGTCATTTTAGCAAAACAAAGTTCCATTTTTTGTTTCTCATGCTTATTGTATAACAGCCTTATGTTACAATTGTTTTCCTATCACTATCTTATTATTGTTTATGTAATAAACATTGGCCATGCACGCCATAACCATTTTTTTTTTAGATTCAATATTACTATTTTATTTAACGTTATTAACACTAATAGAGCTACTTACATATGTAGATGTTAGGAACAATAATTCCATACTTTACTCAAACGTTTCTAATAATTTCTTTAAAATATTCTCAAAAGGTCTTTCTAGTTTTAAAAGCCATAGATAACATGTAATTTCATTGCAAAATAGTTACTGGTAGATGGGTATCTAATTAGGCAACTAATCAGGCCACGAAATTGTTATTCGAAATTATTGTTGGTATTTTCTAAAAGTAATTTAGAAATTCGAATATTTTGTTGGTATTTTCTAAAAGTAAAATATGTTTAAATGAGATGTACAAAAAATAGAACTTAATTCATGTTTTCGATAACAACTTAAGGTAATCTAGTAATGCTCGAAAAATTAAAAAAAATACGATTGAATTTTAACAAGCTAAACAGACATAATAATTTTACAATTGTACGATGCTTATTTATAGATTAAAGACATATATATGTTTACTCATATATGACAGGTGAATTCGTTGAAGACGTACGTATTTTTAACAATACAGCTTTACAGCGATAATTCAACCGTTCTGACATCTCACGGCAGTTAAGGGTTGTAGATTAAAGTCCACCTTGAGTTAGTTCTTGGCCTAATTCTTCGGGACATATTTATAAAAGGCGCCATCAATCATTCGAAACTATAGGAATAACTCTGTAGACAATTGTTGCATTAAATTTGTCCATATTTATTCCAAACTCCAGCCGTTTTCATAATACTACCGTCACAAATTTTAATATATATTTGTCTACAGCTTCTGTCTTAATGTCATTCATCAGTCCAAAATATTTATATGGTTCATTTGAAACGTCGATATGTTTCACCATCTAAATATTTCATCTCTCATCAACTACTTTCTCATTTATATCTCTGTCTAACAATAGATGACATTGATTTATATATGGATTTCAATTTTAAATCAATACAATAATTTTTTTTATTTGTTTAATTTTATCATAAGTAATTATATATAATTTAATTTTTAAAGATCTACAGCTTTGTGCATATTTCCATAATTTTTGTTAGTTATGTTACAATGAACTACAGTGACGTAGTTTATTTTCTAAAGATATCTTATAATTGCATTATTTGCGTCATGGAGACAAATTTTGGCACTAATCTATATTTATTGGTCGGTAATAATAGAATCTTTGTTTAGCATTCGGTTCTATATCGGTTTGATTTATAATCGTTCGTTACGACATAATTGGACACGACACTAGATTGGAATGTGAGTATATACTTACATTTTCATACATTTTGTGGCATCTCAATTAAAATTAGTAACATAAAAATCAAAGTATCTATTATAGCTCCATATTACGAATATTTATTAACATTTAAGATAGGTTTTTCAAGAAGAGTTTCATAGCTTAACAATCGTATTACAGGATAAGCGTGATTTTAGAGTGTTCTTTGGACAACAATTTTCGGATTTTCTCCCTTTTCCTTTCGGAGTTCTTTACTGGCTGTATCTCTAGTTAAGATGTCTTTCAATAAAAAATTCTAAGTAGGTATATGAAGTAATTCCGAAAATTATTTTATTACTTTATTAAAACAACATTCATGCCTCTAAATATTAAGATTGGTATTTCGTTTTGCATTTAGAGGTGGGTTAATTAAATTTATGTTAAAAGTTAGAATGACAAGATGTTACTTTGCACTATTTAGTTTCCATGATCATATTCATTTAATTAAGGTGATGTTAACAATTATTGTAGATTTGATCTTCCTTATGTATTCTGTGTTTGAAACCAATCATAACACGCTTTTTGTCGTTATATGATTGACTTCTATAAAGGTTGTAGCAGATTTTTCGCTTTCTTATACATTTAAAAATTAATCACTTTAAAAAATTCTATGTTAGCCACGAATCTAAAACATTTTTTCTTCTATAACATTGATATCTAAACATATATTTTCCACACATGTATACCTCATCCGCGATTTCACCCGGCCTGCCTCGTTTCTTTTTTGAAAAAAAATAATTGTTTTAGTAAATCATTCACTGTTAATTTTGTGCTTGCACTAAAAGAAATATCAATATGTACAGTGTTTCTGTGTGAATAAGATCATTAGTTATTTGAGTAAAGGTTTTAGAAATTTCAAATTTTATGATGTGTAAAAAGTTTTTCGTAGTGTAATAGTGTAGTTTAGTTTTATAGTGATTTAATATAAATGTTATTATGTAAGTATGTATTGTTATGTGTAATGCTGTTTTAATGTTGAACTTTATATCTCTTAAATTTGAAATTAGTAAAATTTTGTAAAAATGAATTTATGTTAGCGGAAAACTAGAAACAAAAGCAACTAAAGAAAACTAGGAAGCATCGTTTTTTAAATAACTATTTACATCAACTAATCTGTTTGAAAAACTATTTATTTTCAGTTTTCTTTGGTAATGTGAAATAGTTATTGTCAAAAACGATAAGGTCAAACTGATTTCAGCAGAACTGGAGTATATTCCCCGCCAGTCGGCAAAGCGGCTTCTAACTCATATGAAGAAAAAGAATATAGATTCGTAAAACAAGTTACTTTCGTTTTAAATATCTATGGACTAAAATGTATGGACTAAAAGAATCTAAATATGAATAAAAGAGGGATTGTTATAATTACATATGTTTGCAATGTCACCAAACATAATTAGAATATTGATAAACATAGTAATAAATATCTGTTTTGAGTTCAGTAAGAGTATGTCAGGTATGTATTGTAAAAATTGTCAACAACATGTACGAGTATGTGGAATAACTTAAGATTCAAATAAAACTAAATCCATATAAGATAAAAAGAAAGAAAAAAAAATAACAAAATGCTTTGCAAAAGCGAGCAGCGTCCACCTAAAATTGACCAGACCCAAACGATCTCACCTTTTTCTCGTCTATAACTTCTCCAGGACGTAATTTGGTGACCTGTTTTTGTAAAAAAATATTGATAATAACCCCTTGTTTAAGTACCCTGCCTACCTAGGTCTCTGCCGCCGAACCTGGGTCACCTACATCTTCCCTGCCCTATTTCCTATTCCTATTTGGTGCAATGACCTCAGCAGTGCAAGTTATTACGTTATAATTATGTTGCGTCATTTTCATGTTAATCGTTAGTTAGTTTCCCGTTCGTCATAGTATGCAAGAAGTAATTTCTCGAACATACCATGTCATCAAGTTATTTTTCTCTAAGACCTCATTTAAACGACCAATCATTTTGACGATTATTTGTGTGCAGACGTGCTGACAAGCTGTGCAGTTTATTCTTGTGCTTCGAATCTCAAAAGTATGTGCAATTTAGTTCTGTGCCTTTTACGAATCTTATCAGAGAGATAGTCCTGGATAACAACATATGAAAATATATTTTTCGGAACTGTTAAATATTTAACCTATTGACATGAATTAATGTAAACAAGATATAATCTCGTGTATTGACGGATATGTCATTATCCAGACGAACGTGAAGAATGTTTTAAACCGCGTCGGATGCAAATGCATTAAGATTCCTTTTACAAAAATACAGTTAAACTTTTTTCACGGCGTTATTATAACGGACAGCATTCACGAAATATTTATAGCAGTTCTGCTATTACCTTCTTCTCTTCGATCACCTCACCAGGTCTTAGTTTTCTATTCTCCTGTGGATTACGTTTTTTACGATCTTAATATCTAATTTACTGCCTGAATTTCTTAAGTGTTTGTGCTAAAACGGTGCATAATGCTCAGTTGCTCAACTAGAAGCGAGGAGTGAAGGAGTCTAAGCTCAAAACCAATGAACTCACTAACATCAATAATCACCAAAGCATTTTGTGGTTTGATGTGAAGCATCATCGTTCTATAGATGATTATTAGCAAAATTTATAGGGCATATTTGGGGTGTGTGTTACGGGTTCGGCTTGAGAGAACAGGGTGTCTACGGGTAGCCTCAAGTTTTTGTAATTGGTTAGGCGTAAATATCGACCAGGTTTAAGACGTCGATTAAAGTAAATTGAATTTGGGTAAAAAAATCAGATTAGTAAATTTAAAAACATTTGTTGCCAATTACAATTTCGATATTTGTACCTAACAATATTAACTAAGCTAAGTTTGGACGGCACAATTAAATAATACATCTGAATATTTATTCATACCTTTCTTCATAATGGTGTCATTTGAAATGGAGCTATGAAGGTAGTAAATATTGAAGATCAACTTATATCCTAAATAAAATATAATAGTATTATAGTTACAAAAATTAATTCTTACCTCATCGCTAATAATAAGAGATGGACGTCTACCCATCTCCTCAGGAGGAGGGATGAGAGATCCTCGTCTACCAACTGGTGCAACAGGGGCCAGTGAAGGTTTCCTTGGTGCTTCAAGTTTAGGAGATTTTTCACGAATAACCTCAATTTTAGGTGCAGGTGGTGCTTCTTCGGGGGCCTTGATTTCAGGAACTTTCGGTTTCTCTACCGGCTATATAACAAAAATAAAGTAATTTAAATGAGTGATACAATTACTTCAATAATCAGGTTAACAATTTTACTATACTAATTACTTTTTCAGGCTTATCTCGAGTTGATGGTGTTGGAGAAATCTTTTCATATTTTTCAAGATCAGGTCTGTCATAGTCTGCGATTTCTGGCAGATCTTCAGCCTTCTTCTTGACGCTAGTAACTTTAGCTTTCTTAACCTCTTCTTCCACCTTTTCTTCCTTGACCGCAACTTTCTGTGAATCATATTAACATTTAAATTTTCTTATGAAACATCATACGACCATTCACACTTACCGCAGGAAAAAACAAAAATCGTTAATAATATCATTTAAATTAATATTTTGTAACGAATGTCCTGTGTATTTATTTTCTCATAATAAAAAGTACAATACGACACAATATAAAGAGGGATTCGAGATATATTTAGTACTTACCCATACTATACACCTGTTTTGGAAACTATTGATACAGTAGTAATAAAATATTACAAATGTTACAATTATTGTTATTAAGCAAAAGCAAAAGCAGGAAATATTGGTAACTACATAAAAAAGACAAGATAGTATTAGTTAAGGCATAATTATATTGCATACATGGACTGTTTAAAACTTACAATGTCAATGTTTAGCAAACTTACGTGCTCTACGATAATCTAACTACATGGTATCATAAATATATTTACATTGTTATTTTACACGATTTTGTGGCTTAAACTGTACATTCTATTTCTATTAAACAAATCTTGTGCAAGTTGGTGCCAGTGCAAAATTTGGTGCTGGTGCTATTCGAAAATCTGTGATGTGCAAAGTGCTATAAAATAATTTGTGCCGTTACAAACTATATTGCCAATTTCTATACCTCGTTTGGTGATTGAGGACTGGTTAAAGCAGGTTGTGGGATTCCTAATGTAGTTTGTTTTTTCTCCTCTTTGCCCTCTGTCTCAGCCTAAACAGTAAATTTTATTAATGGCGACCATACGATGTGTGCTCTCTGTATCTCTAAACAAACTCAAATAAAATTGACTATCATCAGGTTATTTGCGAATTATTCCCAAAATTTCTAGCAAAAATACAAAATTAATAACAAATTAATTATAACATATTTAAAATTACAAATTTAGTATATAAATAAAGTGTAAGTACACTACCAATATAAATAATATGAACAGATTATAAAAAAATTACTCCTTAATACAACGGTAATTTTAAAACGATTATTTTTTGTGTGTCGAAAAACACTACACAAATAATAAATTATGACCCAGAATGGTCAAAACTCAAAAATTTTAAGAAGCTTCTTCTTCAAATAATTAAAGTTCATGTCTTTCGGGATGTCTAATGAAATAACGAAGATCTTAATGGCTTGGACTTCATTGTAATATATCATGTCAACTACCAACTCCGTATCAGTAGTAACAATTTTTTTAACTAGCTTTAATATAAAACTTAATAGTTAAATACAGATATACATAAATATAAATCACAATCGCTTTCTATCTACACTAATATTTTAAAGAGAAAAGATTTGATTGTATGTTATGAGAGGAATAGGCCACGAAACTACTGGGTCGATTTGAAAAATTCTTTTACTATTAGAATCTTACATTATCCCCAATGAACATAGGCTATTAAATGTTTTCAAAACCGTTAAGGCTCCGTATAAAAAGTTCGACAAAATAATTCCACGTGTGAAAACAATTGCTTATATCGTACGTTGCGGAAATTTTGACAATGTAGCAAAATTATGTGCTACACTTTCATAGAGAAGTCCGCGCCACTGTATGTCTAACTACAGTTATGACACAATAACTACTTGTTACCAACGTGTTAATCAATCCTTTTATCGCGTAAACTGGGGAAATTATTGACAATGGCGCAAAGTGATATACCACAGTTTCATAGAGGACATCAATATCTACAAATAAGTCCGCGACATTATACGTGTAACTATTCTAGTTATTTCACAACAACTACTTATTGTGGTAACTAGTTCTTCCGAAAAACTAATTATAACTAATACAAATATGTGAAATTATCAAATCGAAACATTTACACTTTTTGTAACTTACTCTAAATCCAGAGTACTATATACAATAAATTTTATATTACCCTATACATATTTATACTAATTTACATTTGGAATAAAAAAGTTTAAGGTCTATAAAGAATAAAAAATTGCAAAAAATTAATTTCAAACAAGGGAATAAAGTATTGTAACCTGCAAATAATCAATTCCATTTGTACATTTGTTTGTAGGTGAGAGAAATGATGTAAATATGTGAGTAAAAAGTGGTGTTGTGTATTGCGTGTAATTAGTGTATGAATTTTTGATATCCTATAAGTTAAATCTAACGAATATTGGATTTTGTCGACGATCTTGTAATGTAAAGCTTGGATGTACTCGTATGTGTTATTGATACCTGTTTTGGTGGTATATGAACTTCTGGAGATCGTGATCGTCTCCAAGGAGCTACATTATCTGGTGTATGAAGTAATGTTGGTTTATATTTATCTTCCAATTCTGGCGTCTGTTCAGCCTGATCAAAAGTTTTATATTTTAGCTATATAGGTATATGTATAAACGAATTTAAACGAAAATTTTATAGGTATACCTGTGGAATTTCTGGTATTACTGCCCATGAAAATGGAACCTCATTTTGTTTCTCATCAGGTTCTGAGGTCGATAGTTTTGGTACCTATCAAATTACAATATTCATAATAGATTGCCCCACGAATTGTATTCATACATATGTGGAAAGTAAATTTATTATGAAATTTTACTACAATAACAGAAAAGGCTGGTTTTCATTGATTATGGTCCTTAAATATGAAAATAATTAAGGTATTACCTCTTTCGGTGTTTGCTTTCGCCATGGATACAAATTATTTTGTGGTTTGTCGAGTACTTTATTTGTTTGTGTTTTATCGTCTTGTGTATTATCCGGTACCTAATAATTAAATACAGCATTAATTATTTATTTATTTTATTATCTTTCATTATACGTGTATAATATAAATTAAACACTAGAAACAACCTTTGTCGGTTCAACCACTTTAAGCTGAGGTTTTTCTTTGATTGGTTTCTATAAATAATATAGACCAAAAATAGAACGGTGAACATTCATTCACATTAAGATATTGGAATAAAAACTGAATAAACGAAGACATAGCCAATAATTCTACCTCCACAGTTTTGGTTTGTCGTCGCCATGGATAAATTGATTCTTCTTTTTTATCCTCATCAGGTTTCTTAAGATCCTCAAATATCTCTGGTTCTTTTGTACTTGGTATTGTTTCAATGGATTTTTTAACCTGTGCATTAGTAAAATTGTAAGTTACGGATGTTGATCAAATGGTAACTATTACAACTATTATTTCATTGAACTTTAAGCCAATCTTAACGTTTTTGTCTATATAGAAACATACTGAAGAAGATTATTTTTAATTTTATAAATATTATTGCTTATAATTCCGAATTTTAACGGAAATTATTACCTCTGCTGGTTTACTCCAAGCGTTCTTGTCTGCTTCTTGTATGGGCTTATCGAATGGCTCTTTAATATCAACTTTCTGTACTACTACGTCTTGCGATTTTGTTAAGTCTACCATATCCTGTTTGAAAATAACAAGTAAATTATTTCAAGTACAGGATTTTACGTACTTTATAGACAAATCATTTATGAAAATAAAATGCAAGAAAATAGTACATTTTATGTTAAGAAAAATAATATACCTCATCAACAGAACTAGGCCGGCGCCACGGGTATGTTGGTTCCGTCGGACGGTCAATAGACACTTTTCGTTTTATTTCAATATCGTCCCTTGATTTAAATATATCGTTCACATCTTCATCCTACATCATTAAAGTTTAAGTTATATAAAGAAATAATGAAATATTCTTTACTCATGAAATAATTATAACAAGTGTATACCTCATCTATATTATTATCAGACATAGGCTGAATCGGACTCTTAGTAGACTCTTTGGGCGTAATTTCCTGCTTTTCTATACTTTCCGGTTTATTTTCTTCGTCCTAGTCAAAGATAGAGTCAATTGTAATTATTATAATCTTGCTTTATTATAATTTTGCTTCATATATTTTTTTATATGAAGTTAGTGATTAAGCTTATGTTTCTATATAACGTATTTTTTAGTCAAGTCAAGATATACTAATAATAGTTGATTTAAAAGCTTTACCTTAGTAGGCTTACTAGCTCTACGTCTAGTAGGTTCTTTTGGTTTATCTTGAGATATTTTTAACTTTGGTTCCGGTGTATCTTTTTTAATCTCATCGGCCTGATTAAAAAAAAAAGAAAAAATATGCATACCATTAACGTCTACTAAATTCAGGTAAACTGTACTGGGTTCTGTCAATGAAAACAAATATTACCTTAGTAACTCTATCAGAACCACGTCGTTTGGGCTCTGGCGCCTTTTCAGGAGATTCATTATCGTTTTGATTTGTGGTTTCCATAAAATTATTTGTAATTTCTTCATTATCCTAATTAAAACAATGATGTTAATTTAAAATAATTACTTTATTACTATTTGCACAACTAAGTGTCAAGTCATTTATTGAACAGATTTGCTTATTATTGTTTATCTCATACCTCATTTGTTTTACTAGGACGAAGTTTCGTTAGGTCTTTCGGGCGACGGTCAGATAATTTGCGTTTAATTTCTGAAGTTTCCACTATTTCGGTTACGTCTTCAGTATCCTAATTACAAAAGAGCAGTTAAAAATCTATTCTATTAGGTTTCTCGTCATTCTTCAGCTTCATTTAACAAAACTACTCAACTAATATATAATGTAATAATTAATAGTTTCATTAATTTACTTTATTATTAAAGTTCACTTTACAAATGGAACAATGTAATTTACTGTGTATATTATCTATATTCTTTATTTCATACCTCATTTGTTTTACTAGGACGAAGTTTTGTGAGGTCTTTCGGGCGATCGCCAGATACTCTGCGTTTAATTTCTGAAGTTTCCACTACTTCGGTTATATCTTCAGTATCCTAATTACAAAAGATGAGTTACAAACTTATTCTGATCATTGAGTTTCTATCACAAAAATGCTAATTATATGTATTTACCTCCGTTTTGCTATGACGACGTCGAGGTTTTACGGATTGAACAGTTGGTTGAACTAAGCTCATACTACGTTTCGGGTGTGTTTTTTCTGCTCCATCCTAAATGTCGTACAAGGTAAGTATAGTATTGTATAAGTAATTGATGTATAGTGTATAAGAAAATGTATTAGTGTCAATGTATACCTGTGTGTCAGTTTGCATAGGTCGCCACGGATATGTTTTTTCTGAGGGCTTATCAACAGAATCTGTCTTTACCTTTTCTTCTACGATCTCTTTATCGTCGTCCTATTTACAAAAATATTAAAAATAAATCTAATGGCACTCGTGTTCTTTTTGACATAGGATTTTTACATCGTTGCTTAATTTGGTTCACAAATATAACACTTCCGTGAAATTATTCACATAAAACATTTAGATACAGTTATTTACGAGACACACAAGTTGTCGAAGGAGTATATTCTTATCGACAATAAAGTATTTATTTACAAAAGAACAGATAGAAGATATTTTTCCCGGTATGTGTCATAAGAACAGATTATTTTCAGCATGCATAGTTTCTGACCAATAACTTACCTTAAGTTTAACCTGATCTAGTACGCTTTCTTCTGGTTCCTTTACAGCAGTCTAAAATCATAAGGTTATGGGGAAGTAAATAAGCGTGACGTGTTTATAAAAAAGAGGTTGTGCTGAGATTCTAAAACTGACAGTGTCGCTACGGTATACAGGCAAAAGGAAATAATGCCAACAAAATTCAAATTTGGAATTATTAGTGTCAAAAACGGGTTTAATTGGTAAAATTATCCTCACGATAATTTTTGTCCAAAATATTTTGTTTGATTTCTGTGGTATTTAACGTCATTATTACACATATCGTGATGATAACTTTAGGTTTTGTGGACTACTCAAACAATATTTGTGGTATGGTGGGTGAAGCTATTAAAAATATTCTAAGAGTACAGGGTCCGCTCAGATAAGTCTTAAAAGTGA
>DWJZ01001423.1:0-23540 GCA_018249125.1 Asbolis capucinus
AGTCCTAACCACATCCGTCACAATAACTCCTTAAATGTTTAACTTAAGTTCTCTTGTACACAAAGGCTTTATAAATAAAATTTTGTAATAAAGTAATTTTGTATTTTCGCATGTAATTTTCCTCTTGCTCAATGCATTGTTAATAGCAGATAATTGAAACCCGTTAAGGTAAACTGGGCAACACCACTCATCTCTTTAAAAGTGGTACAATTAATTAATTATGTATACATCGGCTATCGTGTCAAGTTTACGGTCGTTCATTGTGCTACTAGAAGATGTTTTCACTAATTATCACACGTTAATGTATCCATTGTTTTTAGATTTAGTTTCACATGAATTATATGTATTTTTCATTTTCAGTAGTGATACTTTTTGTTTTGTTCTTAAATGTAATGCTTAAATTTATATTTGAATGAGAAAAGATCCCATGGAATCTTTCAAGATATATTGCATCTGTCATGGTGTCGTGATTATAGATCACTGAATGTTTGGATAAATTTACTTTGCTAGTAAAAAAATATCCACTATTTTTTTTTCAAGCAAATGGTTTTATTATGCATCTCATAAAGGGCACTTAGCAAGCATCAGGGCCACTTGTGCGGTCAACCTCAGCACATTTGTAAAGGGTATTATAAATAATATTATATTCTTCTTCTCTGCAGGTGTCTCTTCATAACGTTTTTATTCTAATTCTGAATTTATTATATCACAAGAAACACCAGAATATATTCTACGAATTGTATAATTTATATGGTAATATGGTTTACATTTGTTACTATTATGTTTATGGATGCTTACATTGTTAATGATAACGGTTATATGGTCATTGACCTCGTTGCATCGTATGCATTTCCTTTAATATCTACACGAGATATTTTGTCAATTTTAATATTTACTTGTTTATTGCAAAAGCCAGGGACAAATTCACAAAAAGGTGTTGCAGGAAGATTTTTTTGTTATGAGAAATCATTATTGCAAGATTTTGCTAAAAACCTTGTTTGTTGAAGATAACTGAGTAAAATAATATCTTTAACGGTTTTACTACTTTTAGGAAATTCGAAAACGTAAAATTGTAATTATGCATCGTCAATGATAATACTTTTTAATTTCGGTTTTCCTAGTAAGTGTTACATTTTGTAAAGTTTTAATGTATCACATCATAAAAATAACTGCGAATGTTTTAAAATGGTTAAATTTATAACCATTTTTGCGTGACAATAGTCAGCGACAAAGAAACCACGTATAGTTAAAATTGCAGTAAAAATATAGGCTTGTCTCGCAATTTACGCAAAGTACTAGCTGTTTCGATAGTAAAGTCTATTAGGTTGCGTGTTTGCCTTGTTTATTGGGAAATTTACATTGTATTGGGCAAGCTTGTGATGAATTGTTTTGTTTGTTGCATGCGTCGGTCATTTGACTGGCCAATTGGATATACTCATATGCTGTCCGCACTGACCCGTCACGATAGACCGGGTTAAATGCTCTTGGTGCTGACACTGTTTTGTTTGGTTTAATATTGACTACTGGTTTAAGTTTAGGGTTTATTATACCAGAATTGTTATTTGACATTGTTGTTATTTGACAAATCGTTTTGCTTATTATTGACTACTGGTTTAGGTGTAGTAGGATTTACTCATTTTTATATGGTCTTATTTGTTAATTATAGTTAAGGAACAAATCTAACTCCCTTTTTTTTCATTTGCGGACGCTATTTCTGCCCAGTTCAATGATACCTTATAAACCGTTTGGACTGTAGGGTGTGACAAAGAAATTGACATACATAAAACACACATACATACATACATATATACACTCGAAAGACTACAATTCTTCTGACGCAGTCGGATAAAAATAACTGGATATATTATCAAATATGTAGTTGCAGCGAACTATGAAATATAAAAGTATTTTTCTTTTGTTATCGTTCATGTGGAATCATCTATTAAAATGCCTTTGTACTTTATGCCACGCTCCTTATTTAACCTTAACACAATGACCTTTCGCTTCTGTTGTGTCTATATTAGAACTAATAAAGTTCAGGTTGCTTCGAACGTGTGAACAGATGAACCATTATTTACCCCATGGTCTTGGGTAACACAGCTTTGTTAATAGCAAAATATTGATAATGTCACTTAACATGAAAGAGGTTACAACGAAATTTTGGATTTTTTTTTTCATCAAAAGTATGCTGCATTTGAAGATCTGGAGTACCTGATGGGATTACATTGGAAAATAATAGAATCCGCCGGCGACTTCGCCTGCATGCTGCATTGATGTTGATAAAGAGAAGACTAAAGTAGAGTTATTTGCATGGAAGAGTAATAAACGTCTATCCAACCATCCGCTCATTATTACAAATCTTCGCAATTTGTAATATGAACAGAATTTCGATCGCAGAACGTTTGCAGAGTCCATTACAAGTAAACTCCCAACAAAGGGTAAATTTCTAATAATTATAATAATATAATTCCTGTTTACACTTGTTGTATCAAGAGTGGTATCCACCGTGTGTACCACATCACCAATTCATTAATGTCTCGGAGGGGCCCCTTCGTGTTGGATCTGTTAACCCCAGGTCTTCCAAATGACCAGGTCCACAACCATCTAGGACCCGTGAAAATGTTGAAAGAGGTAGATACATAATAATAAATATCTCGAGACAAGTCACACACGGTCAACTGATAATACACAAGCATTAGCTTGTACTGTCGTGATCAGACAACTGACAAACATACATATATATCTTTAAATACACATATAGATATTTTTATTACATTCAAACACAAAACAAACATTCCTGCTCTTCACAGAAAAGTTTGTTTCTGGTTGGGGATCGAACCCACGACCTTGGTTTAGTAGTCAGGTTTACTAACCACGGACCTGTCCAAATAGTTACTGCTAATGAGTTTTCCTGCACATATATTAGGTAGTAATTATATACATATATTCTGTTGTATTTGTAAGGATGCGCGTTGTGCATCTGCCGCCTTTTGGAACTAGGGTTGCCAGATCGCTAAACCAAATATCTGGACAGTTTGGACAAATGTTTAGGTGAAAAGAGCGGACACACATTATTGATTAGTACAAAAAAAATGGGTCTTAGTATCAGAAAATATCGCTTGCGTGTACACTCGATCCAGGCGCCTTAATAACTGACAAAAGCCGGACAGGTCGAGCACCGTTACTTTTGCCGGATGATCAAAAAAACTGTGTCCAGCTTTATCTGGACGCTTGACAACCCTAGTTGGCGCAGTGAGGTGGCCTTACTCCCGGGATACGGTTACATTTGCTTAACCTTTGCCTATTTACCGTTCATTGTATATTCGTGCTCGTTCAACAATATATTTTATACTAGTTCCTCTCCGTGGCTTCGCCTGCATGATATGTTGATAAAAACTAGTCTATGTGTTATTCTACACTATGTTCTATCTCTGTGCCAAATTTTATTCAGATCTGTTTAGTAGTTTTTGCGTGAAGGTGTAACAAATATAATCTATCTTTTCAAACTGTCGCATATATATGTACATAGGTGTACCGTGGTTTTTCTGATCCCATTTACACTGCACACTATTTTTCTGGCTTGCTATTTTGATAATGTAGGACTTTCATCTATTTATAGTAAAGATAACATCTGTTTTATTTTTCTGTTTTTATTCAGCGGGCTTTTTCCTGTACCTATGATAGTGTAAGATCTGGAATAACGTAATCTAATTTTTTTTTTGAGAATATTAATTTACGAATTACATATCTCTTGACGCTGCTATAGTTTTAACAAATAAACAGTGGTACCCACGTACTAAAATTATATTATATATATATATATTATAAGTTAATGCTTGACTATAGTCGCACATATTAATATGTAGCCAAGTAGTCTTAAATGGTAAAACGTACCTTAGAAGAAGCCTATTCACTCTTCTATTGAAGACATAATAATGATTATAGTGTAAAGCACAAATTTAAAAAAAAATTAAAGAATCAAATATTAAATCCTATAGAACATCGCATTATTCATTACGTACACACTCCCTAACAAAATTCTTAGCAACAAGTTTTGTTAATGTTCATCTAAAACATAGTTTTGGCGCCTTGTCCTATCCTTGGCGATGGACTGCACTGTTTACCGGTTGCACTTTATTAACACTGCAGTTTGCATGGCGCACGCCAAGGTCGTTTGTTACATTCACGTACATTTGCAAATCGCTTCGTGCTTTGGCTCTCGTATTTAAATCCTCGTTAAATTTAGTTTTCACATATTACATTTCCTGTAAGCTTTAATCAATATTTAGAAACTCTTATTCGCTAGGTGATGACGGATGTAGCTTTTTTTTTATTTTTTTTATGTGTCATGAAATATCTGACTGTTAAATAATTGGCCAACTGAAGTGACAAAAGGTTTGGACTTAGGACTGATAACAGATAAAAGATTCTTAAATGGAACCAAACGAAGAAAAAGAAGCATCCGATGGATTCAGAAGACTCAGAACCGGCAATAGTGGCTAGGTGTCTCCTAAGTCCAGATCTGGACCAATTAAGGCTGGCAGATATAATATGCTTGAATCCTGTGTACTCAACATAGTAGACAATTCACCTTATTCTGAAATATTGAGAATGAACTGATGTAATTATTCTTTATACGATTTTGAACCTTGGTATGAACATTATAAAACTCAAAATTGACTGAGAATTCTAATCTTAGTGAATTTGACTAGCAAAAAAACTTTATATATTTATTTATATTATTTATTATTATATAGTTGTAAAGAAGAAAGTAAATTAGCACCTGATGTTTGTGATTTGTTTCTCTCTCTCCATTTTGTTGTCTTATTGATTTCCTTTCTAAACGAAGTCTGTAAGATTATAAGTGATTTTACCACTTTTATTAGCTTAAATTTCATGTTACTCATAAAGTAACACAATTTAATTATAACTTAAGTGATGGCGGTTAATGACGAGGTCACTCTGAATTCTAAACTTTGTAACTATTTAGCTTGCACTGCAAGATTACTCCTGAGAACACTTACGTTCTTCGTTACATATTCATGTGCCTGCAAAGTTATACGTAGTAGTTACTAGTATGTAATCGTTAAATCATTCTGTAAAGTTAGTTGTAGTTTTCCATGTTTCCATTTATTTTTAGAGACGATCAAATGTATAATTATGTTGCCGAGTGACTTCAGTATGACGTACGACGACAATGTGTACTTACACATTCATTGTTATTTTAGTATTGCATTACTGCTGTATTACTTGTTACAGGACTTGTTAATAACTGATTTCTAGTTCCGTAATCTATGGAAAATATACATGTGTAATATATTTCATATTCAATTGATTTTGTTGTGATGTTGTGATAGATTTGAAATCCATGTTTTGTGACGCACGTTGTTAATAAAACTATTTTCTTATGTATACAAAGTTACACTGTAATCAATTTCTAATCGTTTGATTTGTCTCCAATTTTTGGTTCTACGTCAATTATGATGAGTACTTGTTAATTTAAATTAAGGTTTAACTGTGCTACACAGTCAATTCTGTGGAGTTAAATTCTGCGCAGCAAATTTCATTCAGAGTAGGGAAAAACGAAACTAGCATCCGTGGTTTTATTGTTTTTTGCAATCTCTCTTGTCGCCTATACAGTTATTTCCTTTGCTCCCAACATTCCTACGCGACCGCTATATAAACTAGAGTAATAGAAAAAGCCGAGCAATAAAACAGTCGGCGATTGGTTCCAAGATAGAAATTAGTCTGAGCTGTTCAAACAGCGGATGTGCATCGTCGGTGACAGACAAAACCGCTAAATATAAAAAGATAACTACTGGGACGGTTGCCAATTCGAATGAGCACTTTGGCTCATGGCTCTTGAGTGCAAGATTATCCTTTAATATTGCCCAGTTCATTAGTTCCAAAATTACCCTCCAACAAATGGGGTTACCCGCGATTGAGTACTCCACTTCCACACGAGCAACATGTCTTGGACAGTCTGTACGGAATCGGTTGGGAATCTGTTCGACTCGGAATGATGCCAATACAATCTGGTCCGCAGACATGTGCTCTATTGCTGTCTCGGTTACTCTATCCTTGTTTCCTGGCGTTATTTTTTGTGTCAATTAAAATTCTTTACATATCGCTGTTTTGTTAAAATAGTTTACCTGAGTCTGTAGAATATCTTTAGTTATACGAACGACCTTTATAAATATAATCGGCACCCTACTTATAATACCATGTTCTATTTTTGAAAGAAATAATGCGTGTTTATGTATTTCAAGAATATTGAAAAATTTAAAAGTATTTCGAATACTCCCATCTGGATTTCTTAGTTAGTAACAGAATTAATTTAGACAAACATTATAAAGGTTTTTTTGTTGTAGTTTAGAGTAAGTAGCATTGGGTTTACTGATAATTATTTTATTTCCCCTTTTTATAAATCTTTGTTATAGTAAGCACTTGATAGGTACCGAGCAAGTCTGTTTATGAGGTACTTTATAAATGTATTGCTGTAATTTACAATCCATAGGTAATAACTACGGCCCTGGTGAAAGCTTTTATATTAATTTCTTACCACGTACCTGTAAATTGTAGAACAAAATTCCTGTATCCGAGCTATGACGTGGGTTTCTTCAAGGAGCCATCCAAAGGTCTAGTCTTGCTAATGTCAATGGGTCATTGATGATCACAGGTTGTCATTTATGATCACAGGACCTGCAGTTCATTTTACTTAAATGCTCAACTTAAGATTTTTGACTATACTTTACATTCCACATCCCTAAAATTGCCATAGAAACTTTATTGGGGCTTTTGACCAGGAGGAATCTGCCTAATAACAGACGATTATGATTTTAGTTAGACTAAATTGAAATTCAATTATCATTTTAACAAATTCTGGTTAAACTTGAACATAGTATCGAAAGACAATTTAAACACGATTAAACTGCAAAAATTTAATTTGTCTAATGTCCTTTAGGTGATAATGAGATGACATAACATTCGAGTAAATGGTTATCAGAATTGTTTCAAATTATTATGCTAAGTCCTAATTAAGATTCGATGCTTGATATTTGTAAATCGGCCCTATCCTTTATTCTCTCATATACTAGACCAATTTAACAAGATCTTTCGACTCTAGAACTATTCATAATGTGTCGGTCAGTAATACTAATGTATACAGATACAATGATATCGTAAAGATCCTTCAAATGCCTTGATGCATGTGTGTATTGTCAGCTCAACAATGGACTGAGCATCCGTGAAAGAGACATTGTGTTGACCGGATTGTTGTGGACTTCTTCAGAATATAATGATACACGAGTAGCGTCTTAAGCTGCCTTGTTTTGGCCACTGACTGGAGTAACTTTCTCTTGTCTGACACCTGTTCTGTATTGTATTGTGTCTAATTTCCCTTTTATTTCACTAGTAACTGCTCTTACTTTATCGGAATAGCTATGGACGGAGATTTTATAAATTGGTGTTTTTTTATTTATTTATAAAAGATTTTTTTAATAAAATTATCACTAAATTGATCTATGGTTAGCGTAATACAATACACCCGTTCAAATCAGAGGATCCGTCTATCTGAGCGTGCATTAAAAAATATTGTTTATGAAATGTTCTTGTATTTTGTTTTTTGTATATTTAAATTTGTTGTTTGGGCTCTGTTATTTCATAACAATACCTCCCAGTAAGTTTTGCCTAATTATTATAAGACTTATGTTATACTTAACGCACACCCCTCCCATTATGCTATGCCATTACCAATTCACGATATATATTTTTCGTGCATAATATATCTAGAGTACTCGTAACGTAGCATATTTACACATTCATAGAGCTTAAAATCATATAGACCACTATATATAGCTTAAAATCATATATACTTAAAGTATTATATGCCAGTATTTTTAAGTACATAGTAAAAACCGCCCAGATGAAAACCATAGATAAAATAGAGATTGTAGATTGGTTATCTGTGTGTCTGGTGCTGATATGTAATTTCATGAGCAATTACTCAATTCGTGACGTTAATTTGCAACTGAAAACGTTGAAATGGTAATCGAGTAATAAGAATAAATTAGTTTATTTGAGATTTTTCTTGTTTTCTTTTACATTTTTAGGTCAAAAAGGACTTTGATTTTCGTACGAGGTCAAGATATAACTTAAAAGTAAAATGTTCATAGAGTTTGAATTCGACAGGACTTGTTCGACGTTATACCTCCGTCCCCCTTCCTCCATCGAACGACCCGGCGTACGGCAGTGATCCATCCTTATGTCGTAAACATCCCGCCGGTCCGAACGACGCGGTTTTCTTCGTCTTCTATTATGCGCACCGCAAGGGAACGGAATAAGTCGCCTGCGTCGGTGTTCCCACCTAAGTACGATGTGGGAGTCTTCAAGAGAAGAGTGAATAGGCATTTACTAAGTTAGTGTGTCCAACATCTTAGCCATCATAACCACTTTCAATGAGGTGGGATCCATGTCAAGTATTAACTATAATACTATTAATTATTGTATATAAAAAAAAACAAATAAAAACAAAATTAAGTGACTATGAATGAAAGCTTTTATACGAATAATGTGAAGAAGTATTACGTCAAATTGTAAAATTCTCTTTAAATATGTACCTAATACGAAGAAACATAAAACTTCATAACAGTACTGTTAACCGGTAAGGAGTTTCCTTGTCTGGAGCCAAACCTGAACGTAGTATCAGGTCATGCTTATCGTAAAAATGTAGTGTCATTGGTACGGAAACTTTATGCAAAATTCCAGCTCCGTAGTGTAAGAGGAAGTAGGTCTAATTAAACTTGCAAGATTTGACCCGAACGCCTAACAAAGAAATATACTAATATAAGAACATATACTGCACGTTAAATAAAATCTTGTAAAAAAAATCATTATGTTAGAATCGTTTCGATTAAATCGATTTTTAAATCGATCGTTTTCTATTAATTTTTTTCTATTTAGAAGCTTTATCAAAATTAAAACATTTCTCTATTAGGCAACATATTACATATCACAAGAGAATTGAAATTCACAAATAATTGAAAAAAAAAATCAAACAAAATTTTCAAGCTTAACTAATTTTAGGTTTGAACACATTGATAAAATCGATATTGCCTCTTGCGAGCGGCTGTTTGCGGATACCGTCGCTTGTATCCTGCAGCGATCTAGAAATATCTATTCATTGTTATGAAACCTAACCGACTGTTGGTCACGTTGGCTATACCGTATTTGTTCTCGCGTATTGGTCTGCTAATAATACATTAAACACTAAATATTTCATCTTCACCATATTACACATTACTCATAGTTTCGATTGTTTATTTATAGATGTTTCAGATGTTATCAACTTTGGAATCAAACTATGTTATCTTGTTTTCATCGTCACTTATTTGTCGTAGCGTCTGAAATCTGATCGTATGTTATTCCTTATTGAAATGTATCTTTTAAAAATACACTCGCGTGCAAAACTATGGAATAACTCGCTTGTGATTGGCAACGAACTCTTTTAAAATAAACGTTGTTGACGAGTGTGAATAAATGTGATATTATTTCAAATTGTACATCAGTTATCTGATCACCATAGCACAAGCCAACGCTTAGTTTGGCGTCAGATGGCCGTGTGTGTTGTCCAAAGATATTTATATTTATTTATACAAACATGTGATTCCATAGTTTTGCACGCGAGTGTAGATACAGACTTTTCAAAGTAATTTCAAGTTTTTTTGTTACTAATAATGACGTTCATTGAATATTAATCTCATTCTTTTTTTTTATATACAATAAGTTGGTACTTGACTACGAAACCACCTGATGATAAGTGGCGACATAGTTTTTGATGGTAAAGCGCACTAAATAAAAGCCTATTCACTCTTGAAGACATTTACGTTATAATCAAACGGGAATACCGACGCGGGCAACTTATTTCATTCCTTCGCGGTACGAATGATAAAGCACGAGGCGAAACGCGATCTTTGTACGGGCAATGTGTTTACGACGAAGGAATGGATACCCGCTGTGCGTCGGCTCGTTGTAATTCATTATAAACATTGCAACCTCTCACCATGTAAGGGGTATTGGCCATAGTCCACCGCGCTGGTCAATTTCACATCATTTCTAGAATTTTATGGGAAACTCTCAGGAGTGCAGGTTTCCTTATATTAACGTATTATTAAAAAAATAACATCTGTTAGTGTACCTCCTTAAAGCAATACGCACTTGGCCAGCGTGGCGGACTATGGTCTGTACGCCTCACATTGTGAGTGTAGTTCTAAACCCAGTAGTGGGATATTTATGGGTTGAATTGATGATCTTCGAAGACCACTCGCCACTCACCAGGTTTGTTGAAGCGAACGCTTGACATTTGAGAAGTGTTTATAAAATTCGACTTCGAGTAATATTTTTATGTTCTATATATCTTGGGCAAATTGCTAATCCAATTACAGATCTGCTTAATGCTTTGCCAACTTATCGTTTATATAAGTTTGCAGTTGTGGAACCGACCATTGAAACGATTAAAGATATTGAATTTCTTAAAATGCTGCCATAGGAAAAGTTTTTCAGTGTTATAAGTATGGTACTTAAAAATCTAGACTACTGTACTCGGTCCAAATTCGATCTGGAATTTTCCATACAAAATTGACAAGTTAGTATGGAAAAAAATCCAGATCAAGTTTGCACTAAATATATGTAACCCGAGACTTCGCCTGCGTAATCTGTTGATGAAAATCCTGTGTTATTCCAGACGATAATCTCTCTCTGTCCTAAATTTCATTTAGATCAGTTCAGTATTTTTCGTCAGAATGAGAAGCAAATATCCGTCTATCCATTCTCACAGAATTTCGCTTATATAATATTAGGAATATTTTTCAGTAACATGTCTGCCGAGCTAGTACAGAATGCTCATAGGTTATGTAACAAAATTTTAATAAACAAATTTACGTTGGCCTCAAGACGAACATAATTTTCCATCTCCTTTTCCTCTCGTTTATTGCCTGATTGTCGTCAGCTGTCAGCTCGGTTGCAATTATGTCGCTCGCTGGACCGTGGACACTCGGTGCATTAACGAGTGCTGCGAATGTTTTAATGGAACCCGGGATGTTCTGTGGCGCAACAGGGTGGCATGAATCGCAAAATGCCACGACCTGCTAAGGCCCCCGGCCCGAAGGGCTGTGACGTCAAATATGTAATGTTTAAAATAAAATTTAGTAATAAATATTGATTTTATATAAGTACGTACCAAAGGCCTGATACAAGTAATATCTTGTTAACATTAAACTATTACTTTATTATAAATTGCAGATTTATTAAATGTTCTAAACAATATTTTACTAAAATGGACACAATAGAGGAATGTAGATAATTGATTTTTTTTTTCTTGTACACTGTTCATGCCATTTTATTATTGCACCAATTTTCTAGAGTTAGATATATTTTAGAAGTAGTTTTGTTCTTATATTTATATATATAAATATAAGAAATATATATATATTTCTTATATATATATATATTATCACTTATACTGATACGGTGCAACTGATCTACGTTTGGGTTGCACTGAAAATCCGTAGTCGTGCGCCCTCGATGTTCCATGGCATAGGCTGCATGCTGACGTTTTTCGTCATAATTTTTTATTATTTTTTTATTGTACTGTCTGTAACCCAACTATGTAATGCTAAGATAACGAAAGAAATCTTTTCTTTCTTTTTTTCAATATTAATGTTGGGGCACCATACCTGTGATATATTAAAATATAATTATTATTTGATATTAAAAATGAATATGAAGTTCTATAAAACCCTATCTTACATCGATGGCCTTATATCGAGCCTTATATCGATATCTTATATCGAGGCCTAGGCCTCGATGGCTTTAGGGTTGCCAACATTAGAATTAATAGTAACAATTAACATTATTATTTGATGATTGTTATAGCCAAAGGTTTAAAAAAATATATTCAAAGTCAAAATTAATTTATTCACGTGGCTATTAAAAATACACTAATGAACGTGAAAATATTTTTGAATCTACTAACGTTTCGGAAAGGTGCTATTTTGAGGAGAAAAAACGTCGAAAAGAACTCCTGAGCACATCTTTTCAATTAGTAAATATATAATACAAATGTTAAATTTACTCTCGTTAATACTTATAAATTTGACAATGTCACGGATTTGTAATGTGCTTCCAATATTTAAAACTATAAATAATGAAAAAGTGGTAAAATTATTAATTATGAGTTTGTATGAATTTTTATTACTTTTATAATTTTCTATTTTCATCACAATAATTTTGTATAAACTCAGTACTCGATTCCTATATGCATAATATAATACTTTTACACGTTTCGTAACAGTAATTACAAAGGTGAAATCAGAAACCGCTTGAATTAGATCCGTTTTTCTCATCAGTACAAATCTTATAAAAGAAATGTATGACAATGTCACGGTTTTGTTATAAAATCTCATTACTTATTTAACACCAATATCTTCCAACAACTTTTTTATGTCACAATACGCGGTAAAAATAACATAAATCAACTTTGAAATAATATTTTGATTGTTTACAAAATTTATACGTAAGAGAAAAACGGTTTCTACGCTTTTCATCAGGAGCTGGTACGTCTACATTGCTTCCATTGACCTGAATATCCAAGTCTTGCTGGTGCCAAACGGTTGGCTTGGGCGTCTCTGAATGAATCTTCATCCGCCTCTTTAGCCATTTTATGACCTATTGCTGCTTCCTTGTCGGACATTCATACCTTTGTGTGGTACCAATTACCTAAACTAAGAGCTATACTAGGTTCATTGTATGTATTGTCAATGACTAGTGTCATTTTGGCTCTATCTATCTCTTTGTCAGAACTTGTTTGTGATGTGGTTTTTTTGTTGTGATTGTGTTCGAAGTCTGTCTTTTCATGATCCATAGGAAAAATGTTTTTTGATTGGTTTTTTTTTTTAACTTTGTCTTTTAAGTTATGAGATATTTAAATAATCGAGTTACATATTTTATGTAACCTTGTTTTGGCCTGAAACTACTAATAAATCGATTTTGTTTTGGAAAAATCTTCCAGTTGGGCTCCATATGTTGCAAACATTCAGTTTTAAGATTACAAATATATCGTCATATCTATCTTCCTTCGTTCGTTCATAGCTCGGCGGCTTGTTTCGATTGGAAGCGATCGAGAAAGTTAAGAAACAGCAGGCGCGGTCGGTAGTCGGATGGGTAATCGCTAGTGACAAAATTTTACGAGCGTTCCTATGCTTCGGAGGTCATTTAAAACCGTCAGTCCCGTTGTTATCGTTAGATTTCAATCGTTAAGCCATGTCGGAGGCCTTCGGGTGGCATAAAATCTTCCGAAACTTGGGATGGCCACTAACCCCTCCACCAATCCGCATTACAGCAGCGCGGTATTAACCAGACCTGTTATAATTATTAAGCACCTGTTATAATTAACGGAACCAACTTAAAAGACGTCTCAAAACGAACTCGATGCATAATAATCGTCGGCAAATGAAAAAACACAAGCACTGTTACTCCATTAATTGTCTAAATAAAACAACTATTAAACCTACGCAGAATTCCTAAGATAATGCTGGATCTGAAGGACGACATGAAATATTTTTTGAAGAAACAAAACTGTTTTCGTATGCTGTAATACTCTCGTGTAAAGAAATATCTAACAAAGAGGAGTTGTCGAGGGAGTATTTTTAGACAATAAACGTGCACATGGCGAACTATGGGTGCGCCTGAGCTACGTGAGTGCATTGTATATTCATCATTCAACGCCGTCCTTCCATATATCGTTTGATGTATTTCTTTATCCTTTTGTATAAATGTTTTATGTTGACCTGGCGTTTCGAACTGCGTTGTTGAATCTTGGATTTTCTGCACATTGCCATGGCCATGCGTTCGATTTTATTGATTTAGTTAGGTTTTGATAATTTGAAGAAATTCATAAATTTCCATGGCACGTAAATAATTAAACAAATAATTAATCAGTTTCTGATTTTCATTTAAAATGTGACATGTTATGTATAACACTTTGATGGGAAATCGGATCTGAGATCTTATAATTTTAAATTTTTTTATGTGTGATTCTAGTGGCAATATGATTTAAGACAATTGTGGCAAGTTATATCTGAATTGACTATATTTTTTTTTATTAATTTATTTCGTACACACAATAAAACACAGAGAAAAAAGACACGTAGAAAAATTTGTACAAGAGCACTTCTTATTCCTAGTTGAAATGTCTCCCAGAAGGCTCACGAGCCATTAGTGATTCTTCATCTTTTAAATTCTGTTTGTTTCTGTTAGTTATTACTTCAAACACCTAAATTCTATTACACAACATTTGATTGTCATCATTATTTAAATGTCTAACAAATTTCATTGTGAATCAGATGTAATAGTACCAAATTATGTGAACCTTCGAATACCACTTGAGCTGTCATAGTTGATAACCTTATTCATCCTGACGGTTTAGATATGATTCCGCTATCTACTGCGAGATTTATATGCTGTGCATCTGTGAGCGAAATGCACAAGACGTCAGTACCGGATGCCGGTCAAGTGTTTGTATTGGGTACGAACTTACGTACTTTCTCCGGCAACTGTTCCTCGTATCTTAAGGATAAGAGGCAAGGTGTTTTAGGTTTTTGTGCCGCGGACGCTTTGAAAACAAAAGATTGAATCGCGTTTGTGTGGCCTTCTATTTGTTTTGTAGTGATCGTTTTGTAGTGGTAGTCGATTGTGGTTTCCATGTTTTGATATTCACGAAAAGCTGTCGATCCTTGTTCTTACCGTTTGATATCAGTCGTTAGGAAGTAAAGCATAAAAATTTCTCGCAGTTCTCAAATTCTTTTACCAATATGCACTGAAGAACGTCGTGTAGTGCTCAGGCTTCACCTGCCTCCTCAATAACCAGAAACCCATGTACAGTAGGGGACCTTTCATCGCAGCCAACTAATAGAATTTCTAATTTCAAATTATTAACTAATATCAAGTCAGTAATCAGGCGGGTTATCGTTACATGCTTTACGCGTTACGCATACGGTTAAAAATAATAATGAACTTTGTAAGTAATTAGTACGTGGTCACTCAGTTGATTTACGATGTTACGTTCGACTTCGCCTCCACTATTAGTTTTACACGTGCCTATTCAAAAGCCGAGTACAGAAATAAAATCAGCGTTTACGTTTTAACTTACAAAGACATACAATTGTATACGCTCAGATAAATATGTACCTATTTCTATATCTCTACGTATACCCTGACATAGTACGAAACAAAGTTGCAATATA
Source organism: Asbolis capucinus (assembly GCA_018249125.1). Taxonomy (NCBI): domain Eukaryota; kingdom Metazoa; phylum Arthropoda; class Insecta; order Lepidoptera; family Hesperiidae; genus Asbolis; species Asbolis capucinus. The sequence goes on from DWJZ01001423.1 coordinate 15,300, forward strand.
CATACGTACTTGCTTTTGATTATAAATGTAGAAATAATGGCGTGTCGTAGGTTGCTTTGAAGAATTTATATTTGTGGGAGACATCATCTTCTCAAGTCAAATATATTGTGTTAAGTTCAGTAATTTCGTACTTAGTACTTCGTTATTCACGATGGTGTCTGGGTATCTAAGTAGAACATTTTGTTTACAGCTCCAGAAACTGGAAGCCTTGTCGTTCTGATCATGAGTGTTTGTTTTAAAATAACATCTACCTGCCCATGTCCCCTGAGTCCTGAAGTATTCTTGTCTATACTTATCAAATCAATCAATGTTAGTTTGTTTATTTGTTTGTCCTTTATAGACTCTGAAATGGTAGGAGATAAAGCTCTGATGTCTTGGGCAACTTTGTTCAGAGTTGTCTGTAATAAGTTTTGGTACTAAAATTATATTGATTGGACACATGTTGATGTGTAGGAACTCACGCCGATTGCAATTAGTGTAAAATATCAGTGTCTTAATTTTTCTGAATCGTTATAGGTTATCATTTTATCAACGATTTAAAATTGGCTTTCCCAATAGATCTGACGATATTATTTTCCTATAATATCCTAAATTAAATTTCAATAATCCTAAGTTTCACTTAACCGATTTGTGTAATGATTTGTTAACGTAACAAAAACTAAATAAAACTAGAATTTGTCTAGTGTTTCATTGCGCATTATCGACATTTTTCGCAATTTCCCGCCAATCGGTTAAATCAAAATTTCACACTGGAAACGTTGATTACAATGTTCATAAATGTGTAATAATTATACGTTATTTTCATTTAATCGATGTTTGGACATCGCGTGATTGTAATAAGAGGAAACGAAGGATCATCTATGGTAGGACGCTTTTAGTATGACCAAGAATTGCTTTATTTATGGAGTTTGGGACATCTGTTCTTTTAAGGTCATTGGTCTTACTAAACATTGACTTTTTAAATGAGCCGACAACCGTGACAAGTCATTGAGATGCGGATACAAATATTTGTCAGTAAAACAATTGTCATCACAGCCATTAATTGAACTTTGAGTTTTGATAATTTTTTAATTTAATGTTTTGTCATATTGAATAAGAGTTAACACTTGTTAATGTTTTATAAAATATGACCGCATAGCTATGTTAGCAAGCAAAAAGGTGATTCTAAAGTTAGTTCCTCGACGTATCTGTTACAATCTTTTGATGTTCTTGCTTTATTGCATTCATATTTTTTGTAGATCTTAAAATTTGCACCAGTTAAGCTATTGAGCTCCCAAGGAATAGGACAAATACCGATGTGACAAAATTATGCTCGTAGAAGTAGGTACTCAAAAGAGACAGTTCGTTTAAGAACGGTTTGATTTAATAGAAAATGTTCTGTCTATTGTAGACAGCGAAGAGTTAGAATGATAAAAGGTTTCATACAAAATGCATTCGATTGTGAACGTAGCGATGAAGATTAACGTATTACGTGGAGATAATTGAATCAGCTGACGATAAATCGAATTATCAAGAAGGTAACCATTTAGCCGGCCTACTGCTTCATTGCCACTGTCTCTAGGAGGGACCGTATTTAGTTTAAAGATAGAATATATAGTTTTATTTGCTTCAGCCCGCGACTTCGTCCGCGTGGTGTAGTTACTTTGGGCTAACGTTAACTTTAAGCCGCGACTTCGTTTCTGTCAAACATGGTTTTTGCGAAAGTTCAACCGTTTATGCACGCAGTGGAAACTCAATCGGATAAAAATTCCCAGATTTTGAAACATTCTTCATTGGTGTTCTGCTCTTATTGGTCTTAGCGTGATGATATATAACCTATAGCCTTCCTCGTTAAATGGGCTATCTAACACTGAAAGAAATTTTCAAATCGGACCACTAGTTCCTGAGATTAGCGCGTTCAAGCTAACAAACTCTTCAGCCTTATAATATTAATATAGATTACTCACTAGCTGTACCCGGCGCGCGTTGCTTCGTATGTGTCTATCTGTCCGATCGATATAATTTTGGTATCAAAACCTTCTTCAAGTAATCCTGAATAAAGTTGCTGAAAACATCAGTGCTTTGCCTCCTACCATTTCAGTCTTATAAAGGACAAACAAACAAACTCACAAAAAAAACTCCTGTACAAAGTATAACAAGCAAGCGAGATGGGAGACAATCCGAAGCCGAGATAAAGTGAGACAGTAATATATTTAATTGAAACCATATTCTTTGTTTCTATTAATATTCTTTGTTTCTTTTTTTGTTTTATTCTTTGTTTGTAGTTAAAGCAAAAAGTCAAAATTTAATTAATTTGGCTGCTTTTACATTATATCTTTATTTTCACAGTTTTCTAGTATATCTTGTAGGAATTTTTGTTTGGTCTTTTTTCTGATTCTTGGTTTTTGATTTTCAAAAAAGATATGATGCACACTTGGACTGTATTTTTTTATGTTCGTTATAAGATTTACTCTCGGTACACACCGAGTTTGATGATTATTTTAATTGAAAGCTGCTGCTTGTCGTGTGGTTCCCATTTAAATGTAGCAACATCTGGCGAGTAATTTGGGCCTATCGCTAAAATGTGTATTTATTACTTGTCGATGTGGTTTGCAGTCAGTTTTTATATGAATTATAGAAAACACGTTCGTTCTAAAAATATGGTAAGATGGTACAGCACCGCCAAACCTTTTATAGCGTTTATAGATTTTGTATCGCTGCAATGAAATCCCAATCGACAAGCAGATCTAACGGCGCAAATAGAGCTGGATTGGCCACACTCTCCGAAGGGATCCAAACCCGAGGCAAGCCCTAGACTGGAATCACTAAGGAAAGCGCAAACGTGGTCGTCAAAACAAACTGGTGGCGGACTATCATTGACGAAGCGAAGGCTAAGGACCTGGAATTAAATCAAGCGCGAAACTCAGGACCGACCGGGATAGAGACGCACTGTGGACGCCCATCTAGGGTAGGGGACATGGGAACAGAAGTAAATCTATTTCTAATAAAATTCAGGTATCACACAAAAGTAAATCTTCGAAGTAAAATTTCGAAAATAATGACACTCTCACCCTGACTTCAGGAAACTGGTTGGTGTATGTGTTGAGCGGTATGAGCACTTGATACCCGAGCTTGTGAGAGAAGTCCTGCCACAGCATCTCCATGCTCTGCGTCTGCACGTACAGCAGATCGTGGCCAGACCAGCTGCTTTCATATACCTGCGTTATCGCCTCCAAGACTTGGCCGCCGTCTGCACCGTCATGCATGATAGATTTCCTATAAAATTCAGGGTTTATCCTAACGTTTCTCTGACCTGTGATACCAATCAGATACAACTAGCGGTAAACCTGAAGTTGTAATGTGAGACGCGTGCGCAGAGACAATGGCGTAATTGGAGGCCTCGGTCAAAGACAATCGAAATGGAAAGGAAGCGGCGGACGTGACGTCACCGGCGGACGTAATAGCGATGATATGGCGTCGTGATTGTTACCGAAAATGATGCTGTATTATAATGACGTCTCATTCAGTTACATTGAATTGCAATTTTAAATAATGAAGTTTTAATAGGTAGCAATCAAAACTATTTTTGTTTTTTTGACTTGCATAACATTTTGAATGTCGAACTGGTTTGGTATGCTAAGTATAATGTACGTGAGTTCTAGACAAGAGGGAATAGGCTTCTTCTAAGTTAATGCGCTTTACTGTCTAAGACTCCATCGCCACTTGCCATCAGATGGGTCTGCAGTCAAGCATTAACTTATAATATTTAAAAACCCTGGTATCTTACTCAAGATTATACAAACAAAATAAATGCGAAAGTTTCAACAAATTGATGTATAATTTTTCATTATACCTACGCAGAAACTACTGTAAATATTTGATTGAAATTTGGCACAAACGTAGATTATTGTCTTTAATAATATATAGGCAACTTTTAATTAACATACTTTTAATTTAATTAAATAATATACATTTTACTTTCATTAACAAACACTATTCAATTTAATCTTGTTATTACAAGCTTTTGTTTAACTTGAAGGGTATGTTTCTATATTAGTATGTTAGGATATTTGTTTGTTACGGATCAAATCTAGCTTAATTAGACCCACTTCCTCTTACACTAAGAAGCTGAAACTTTGCATACAGCTTTAGTTCCGATGACAATGCATTTTTTTTATATGCATGACCTGATACTACGTTCAGGATTGGCTCCAGACATGGGAACTCCTCAATAGTTAACGATACAGTTACGAAATTTTGTGTAATTTTAGTATTAGGAATCTATAAGTAAAGATTGTGTTTTTAAACATTTTAATAAACCTTGTTTATTATTATGTACAAGGGAACACCGCGGGGGTTTGCTTCCATCGGAAGAGTCCAATGACATTAGCGCGCATTAGCATAAATATCCGATGCAATGAAATTACGCCTGTTTCTCAATCTTTACGATACAATTATATTTTTATTTTTTTGTCGTATGTAAATAAGTAAATAAACATCTTTGGACAACTCACACTCGGCCATTTGAAGTCAAACTAAGCGCTAGATTGTACTGTGGTGATCAGACAACTGATAAACATACATGTATATTTTTATAATACATAATTATATAGATATTTACACAGAACAACATCATAGAAAAGCTTGACCTGGGTGAGAGTCGAACCCACGACCTTCGGTGTAGCAGTCAGGTTCACTAACCACTAGACCAATCGGCCTGTCATATGTACATATTTTTGTGGCATACGTATGCCCTAGTGCCCGCTCGCGGCTTCGACCGCGTGCTATAATCTATCTCTGTACCAAGTTTCATTCGAATCCGTTCATTAGTTTTTGTATGGAGTAACAAACATTCATCCATTATAACAAACTATCGCAATTATAATACGTGTAAGATTCAAGAGTCCCCCGAAAATCAAATATACTGTTGGTAAACAATTTTTCAAGGTTTTTTAGTAGGCTGTTTTTATCACAAAGTAAAAAAACTTAACTAAGTCAGTGTTCCTAACTTCTAATTATTTGAACGACATATAAAACGAGTTTTCTGTGTTTTGCACACAGAGTAATACAATACGTACAATAACACACATAAAACTAATAATTAATTGTAGGCATTTTTTGTCTGCGTATTCATAATAGTAATTGACCTTGATATACTGACTTATGAATAAAAATATATGAACTACTAGAGATAAACTTTAGCTTGAGAAAAATCTTAGGTCAACTTTTATTGTAATAAAACCAAAAAAAAAGGATGAAAGAAGAGTCGGCGGTTTATACAAAAGCTTGTCATTGTCGAAGATTATATATAAAGTAATTATTAAAATATTAAGAAACAAGCTTTTATTAAAGAGTATAGAGACGAAATATTATTGACCCTTGAGGAGTTCCCTTGTCTGGAACCAATCCTGAGCGCAGCATCAGGTTATGCTTATCATAAAAATGCGTTGTCATCAGGATGGAAGGTTATGCAAAATTACAGCTCCGTAGTGTAAGAGGAAGTGGGTCTTATTCAGCGTGCAAGATTTGAACCGAACAAACCAACAAACGAATATGCAAACATACGCTGCCAAATTAATTAAAAAGCTTATAAAAAATACTTACTTGTTTATTTATTTATCTATATTTCTTATTGTTTTAACATATATTTATGTATGTGCTAGAGTAACGGAGTTCAAGGAAATTGCACAATTAATTTTTATAAAAATGCAAGTCCAGGATTTTTTGTCTTTAAATAATATTAAAAGAGTGGTTTCATTTTTTAGGAATCGAGTTTTTATTTACTTTTCGATAAATAATGACAGTGGTGCCATCTATTCTTCTGAGTTACATGAAATAACGTTAGGTTATTAGTATTTTATAATATTTTTTTAATTTTGTTAAAAGAAATACGAAAATATAACTTTTTGATCTCAGTGTACAGTTGAAAGTTTTTTATGCAAATTGGCAAGCTACCAGGGATGAATAAAATTTGAGCACCTCTGCAGAAGCGTTATAGCGTTTATTATATGGTATGTGCAATAATCCCATTTCTTTCTGAGTGTTTACGTGGCGTTTCAGGACTATGCGTGTGGTAATGTAATTTTTATGTTTACTCGTCTTTGTTTATCAGATAATCCTGGAGGATAATAATGAGAGGTGTTTATTTATATTTCGTTTATTATTATACCATGAAGTGAACGTACACGGTACGTGACGATAGTAAATTATCTGTGAAGTTAAGTAACGGTCGGAATATGAAGGAGTAACTGTTGGCTTCAACCCATAATAGCTCAGTACTGAGAAAGGATCTCATAGTGAGGAGGTCGATGAGGCCTAGAGCATACTCCACCATGCTTCAAGTGAGCTGGTATGCGTCGTGCCTCATTTTTGTAGCCGAGCCGACATCTAGTTGTATTATCGATCGAAGGATTCATCATCACAACCCACTCACCCACACCCATCACACCACACAAGAACCCATCACAGCCCACTATTGAGCTCGGGTCTTATCTCTGAATGAGAAGGTTAAGGCCATTGTCCACCACGCTGGCCAAGTGCGGATTGGCAGACTTCACACATCTTTGGACATGCAGATTTCCTCATGATGTTTTCTTTCACCGCTATAGCGAGTTACATTTAAATGCTTGAAACGCACATAACTTTGAAAAGTTAGAAGTGTACGCCTTGGGATTCGAACCCGGACCCCCTGAGTAGGAGGCTGAATTCTTAATCACTAGGCTATCACCGCTTCATTTCTTAATTTACACCAAATATCACATTTAATGTTTTATTATTCTCAAGTAAATCTGAGTAAGTACTTCTCAAGAACTAGCGACATCGTACGGCCTTGTAACGGTAGTAGCTGCATTGTGGGCTCGCGGAATATATTAGCATTAACTTGTCTTGTACGAGTTGAACTGACGCTGTAACAGGTCTATGGTGCCCGTGTACACCGGCCCTATTGTCGTGGTCAATGGTCTTTGCAACTGGGGCAATGTACAAGGCATTGTTGGAGATTTGGGCTTCCGATATTATGACATCTGCTAACCAACTTGCTTGTGACTAAGTTTGTGAGTTAATTTATTTGAAACCTTGGATTTTAGTAACTGTAGCAGTTACTACGGATTCTGGTTTGTCACTGGTCTGGTGAGTACTATTACAGTTATAAATGTATTGCATAAATTATAGGTAAGGTTAGTTTAAATTAAACCATTTTCTTTTTAATACAAGGCTTTATTTAACTTGTATGTTTGTTTGTTTGTATATTGGTTTGTCCACTTTTATGGTAGGTATTGCCTGGATTCAGGATTGACTCCACATAGGGGAACTTCTCAACGGTTGACCAATACAGTTATGAAATTTCGTTTTTCTTCGTTATTAAGGCTCTCTATACTCTATAAGTGCAAAAATACCAACTATAATTCGTAATTAAGTAAAGGTGACGCTCAGCTTCAACTGGATCTCCTAGAAGCATGGAACTTTGTGCAGGAATTCGTAACATGAAATCAATTGGAATGTATTCTAACGAGTAATTTGATGATAAAAGATGTTGAAACGAAGAATTGTGGTGGTGAAGTCGGCCAGCTAAGCACTAAAAAACTTACGCACACATAAGTGAAAAGCTTACTAAAATTGCAAATCGTAAACAAAGATCAAAATTAATCGTAAATTCGAAAAAGATCGTATAGTTACTAAGAAACTCGAATGTAATTTATAAATGCAGAACTACTCAAAGCAAAAGGGAATTTTATACAGATCACGTCACGCTGCTATAAATAATAAAATTAACATCGCCACCGCTATTACTATAAATTGCACATTTAACTGGCCATTTCATGGTAGTACTAAGATATTGGTTTTATTGACAACATTTTAAAATTTACCCTTGAAGATGTATTGATAGAGAGAATTGTTAAGACTAACATAGGCTAGGAAAGTGACAACCATATTTGCCAACAGATTTCGTCACATATTAACATAACACGCGGGGGCGCTGTGATACAATCAACAAGTAGGTAGCTACGTGAAAGAGTAATTCAAAAATTTAGTTTCAAGATTGCCTGTCAAGGCTAGACTAAAAGGCGTATCATGGAATCTGTACTAAACTAAAAGTCAAAGTGCATTTTTCCTGTACATTGAATATTTTTTCAAAATTTTGTTGACTGGCTCTAATATCGAGATAGAGCACTTTGGAATTACTGTCTGTCTGTCTGAACGCTCATCACGTGAAAACCCGCGGACAGATTTCGATGAAACTTTGTAAAGTTATTACTTATATCC
>DWJZ01001424.1:0-23532 GCA_018249125.1 Asbolis capucinus
ATATCAATAAAAAAAAGATAATGACCCAGTTCCATACATTACAATAGAGCCTGACCGTGAAACACTTTCAGAGACAATTATAATATACATAGATATGTCAGTTTCTGGAATACGTGACGCAATAACTGATAATATATTGCAGAACGACGTCAAATCGGCTAGTATTAAATCTCACAATTCTATTTCCAACTGTCAGGTTATACCTATTATATATTGGAGCTAACATTTCCTGCTTCCCAACAACATATAAATTGATAAACTTCATGAGAAATATGAATCACAGGCACAATAACAAATATATATGAAATCTAAATTTAACTTCAACTATCAGTTTAATTCGTCAGTTTGCCCTATGACATTACAAAGAAACAACGTAGAAACGAATCTCAGTGCAAGAAATAATTTAATAAATTAACAAATATAAACGTGAAATGTGAATAATGCTGCTTCCAGTTTTTACTATAGTGGCTCTAATTAATATATTCGCGAAAAGTCAAAATTTTTACTATACTCCGCCTAAAAATCTTCCTTATGAGATACGTGTACGAAGAGATGTGAGCAGTGCTGAAGTTCCTGATAAAAGAGAAGAGACTGGAGTAAATCTTATTCAAGGTAAAAAAAAAATAAAAGCACCAAAAATTCTGGAAATTTCTAAATTAAATCCTGACAAGGTCGCTGTTGGCAAATCAGGAATATCTAAAATTATTTTTTTTAAATCGACCGAAGAAAATAAGACATTCAATAGAGTAAAAAAAAACGACATTTTAAAAAATGGTAATAAAAATTCAACAACAGATAAGGCCAACATTGGAAACCATAATTTAATATCTGAAGAAATCGGCACAGAAAACCATACATCAAAATCTTATAAAAAATATAAAATTGTCGAATCTCTTAAAGATCAAAGAATTAAAAATTGCAAAACACCAACAGATTGTTCAAGACGACGAAAAACTAAACTTTTGAATACAAATGCTGACAAAAGACCGAAAAGAAATTTCGGTAGTTACAACTCAAAAACCGGTTATAACTACACTTACAACACCGATAACGATCCAGCACAGAGTTACCTTTATAATTACCAAGTGACTCAAAAATCGACACTCAATACAGCCTATGACTGGGTAAAGAATTTAGTGAACAAGCACGAAAAATATATAATAAAAAATGATTCGCCAATATACCCCGCTAACAGAAATTATAGTGAACAATATGTAGCCAATAATAATAAAAACATTGCGATCACGCCTCATTACAACTGGAATTATTTGAACAATAACACGCAGAACTCATATCCACCTACCTCGAGATCTTATGGAAATACCGGTTATAATAACCAGCAACCATATACCGAGTATAACAACTACAACAATAACATCAACGGTATACAATATTCTTATACAGCTTCAGCGTTTGTCACACCTGCCCCACCTACCCCGAGTTACAACGGAAATACCGGTTATAACCAGCAACAGTATCAATATACCGGTTATAAAAACTATGGGAATAACATTAACAGCATACAGAATTCGACGACTTCAGCGTTCATTACATCAACTTATTTTGGAGCTCAGAGTAAAAAGGAGTTTGGTCAAAACTATCCAACTTCCGGATATAATACGATTGGAAATATAAATAACACCAACATAAATTTAAAAACTAATCACACGGGATATAACTCCATTAGTTACAATATCAATACTAACAATACATTTAAAAACAGATATTCCAACGATTTTGACAGCAGCATCAACTACGATACCGATATAGTCACTAATACCGGTAATAATTACACTTCAATGCACAATGAAACGAATACAAATGATACGACTACCGAAAACATTGTAATTTTAGAAGGCTGTATAATTTGTGGGTCTTTTGGTTGCCCCAGTAAAACCAAACGGGTTGGCTTGAGATGTTTACCTATTAAGTCTCCCAAACAGTAACAATAATACATAGTAAACACTTTATAACGTTAATCCCTATAAAGTGAAAGTGAGCACAACTTTGTTGGTTTACGTTAAAACATATTGTTCATCCACTCCATATATACTATAACAATAAAAATTGCGTAATCCCTTGAGTTTCGTTTTAAAGAGTTTACATTTGGGTTGTAAAAAAAAGTTTATAATATGTATAATTAATGCAAAGTAATGTATATAATGTTACACAAAGAGGTAGTAGCTGAATCTATACTGACGCATTTGTTTACTATTTATACCATCTTTCAATAGAAATTGTAAAGGGCATTAAATATTTAAAAAAAAAACATGTTTTTATTCCCACAAAAATTGCGTTGCATAAAACGATCAAAGAGGAGTTTGGGGACCGTTTTTTATATGACGGCAACAAACATAGGGATATTGGTGCGGACCATATATCATGTGCCGTCTTCGGGATCGTAAGAAACTCTTAGAAGCCTCGCACTATAATTGCGTACGCGTTGAGCACGTAGGGCGCTCATTGCCGACATCTGATGCTCCCTCCCCGCATGTAACGAACTGTAACCTTTTTCTTAGCCTCCTTCTCCTCCCTAAACCCCTCCTTGCAACATATATATCAATAACGAGGTCATCAAAATTATTCCTAAATAGGTATCACATTTTTTACTGTTCCTATTCATACTAAACGTTATGTAACACTCGGTGATTTCTCTGGTGCTTCTCTTTACGCGACACTGACATAAGGTGGCATGACTTTTCTGGCATACTTTCTTCTCTTCTCACAACCCATAACGGCCCACTATTGAGCACGGGTCTCACCTCTGAATGAGAAGGTTAAGGTCATAGTCCATTGGGTCCGTGGGTTGCGATGTAGATAATAGTGATTTGATTATAGTGACGTGATTAAATTTATATATTATCAATATATATATATATAGAAATTCTGTCTACGATCAAAATTCTACCGTAATTCAACGTCATAAGGCTAATTTTTCATTACCACTGTTGCCAAACGTCATGTGTGAAATGCACAGTGGTGTGTGTTATGTTTTTATTTCGAAATCAAATGTATTTTTTCTAAATGCCAATGTGTTTTTATTTTTTACTAGCTTACTCGGCAGACTTCGTACTGCCTCAATCGATAAATAAAAAAGCCGAACGTTTTAAGAAAGAAAGAAAAATATTTATTTTGCCAAAACATCATTAGAAAATAAATCTATAAAACTAAATTTATTAAATAGTTTAAAGTAAATAAATGCGGAAATAAAAATAAAATAAAATTGTAGTTACATTGAAAACAAATAACAAAGGCGAAAAAGATTGCACTCGTTACCCGCTGTTATTATGCACAACCCAACGGTGCCGGGCGGAGTGCCCACGTGCATTCTGTACTTGCTCAGATATTATAATAAAAATATTATAATAAAACAGACAGACATTTAAATAACAGCCATCATTTAAATTCAAAGATGGAAATAATAAAACAAAGAACTACTACAAACTACTTTTATACAGGAATTAATTGAATTTTCAAGTCGAGTTATATAATGATCAAATTTCGCGTCGTCCCCACGGAAAGTAGTTATTATATTTGAGAAACAGATTTTTTACTTATGTTTAAATCTTCCCTAGACTTCTACAAATAATACAAGGCCAAAATTAGACAAATCGGTCCAGTGGTGTTCGAGGCTTAACGAGCCTAATCGACAGCAATTCACTTTTTATATATAGATATAGGCAATCGTTTCGCTTCGGAAGAAGATATGATGAACACTATGTAAATTACTCTTCATATAAGCATAATATGCACAATTGCCACTGGTCAGGCCAGCACTGAAAATCGGTGCAACCGAGTGCTGGACCTTTTCAAAGGTCCAGCTATTACTTTATTTTTCTTATTATATATAGTTTAATGTATATGTAGTGTAAGTTGTGTTTTAGTATATCCTATTTTTATACAATGTATGGTTCCTCAGAATAAATGATATATATTATATATATGAATAATTTGTGATCCAGTGGCTTCAGTTTTCATACTAATTTCAACCTTATATCCCACGGGAACAAAGCAGTCTTCTGGGATTTTTATACAATGTATGGTTCCTCAGAATAAATGTTTTCTTTCTTTCTAAAGTGATCCAGTGGCTTCAGTTTTCATACTTATTTCAACCTATTATCCCACGGGAACAAAGCAATCTTCTGGGATTTTTATACAATGTATGGTTCCTCAGAATAAATGTTTTCTTTCTTTCTAAAGTGATCCAGTGGCTTTAGTTTTCATACTAATTTCAACCTATTATCCCACGGGAACAAAGCAATCTTCTGGGATAAAAGTTCCTTTATCCATTGTCCTTACGACAAGCTGCTACTACTAGCTACAAAAATGTTAAATTTCATCATCGATATGTCACGAATCACCAATTTTTTCGTCCTTATATTTACTACAAATAATTTAAGTGCTTAAATTTCAAGCAAAACTGGCTTACATCTAGTTCTAACATCCGTTACCAGATGGCGTTGCAAAAGTTTTAATAGCATTATTATGCTCATTAAAAAAAATTAAACAAACTCTATTATTTTTATATTGACTATCTCAAAGTGAGGCCACTTTTGATCTTACGACCTAAATTTTGATCTTATGACCTAAAATAAATAAAAACCACATATATTTTGTAAATCAGCATTTTAATATTCTGTTCGTCCAAACAAATTGGAAATACATTAAACAAATAAATATTTTCAAACCGCATGTTCACACAGCGTTACCTTAACGCCATAACCATCTAAACCCACAGGGGAAATGCGTCTGCAAATACATAAGGTCAATCGACCTTATATTAGACAGCGCGCGAAGTCTCGACCAACAGCTGCGGTTACAATATGGCGTATTGAATCAACCAATCACAGTGCATTATTTTGAAAATCACCCCTCCCTCTCTTTTGACTGAGTTTTAGTAGAATATGTTACATGAGGCACGTAGTACGTCATCGCAGGATTTGTTAAAATATAGTTACAGAATTCGAACACAGGACCTCCCGTTTAGGGAGACCAACTTTCAAGTTAGACTAGACTAGTCTATATGCCGTTTTCGTCATCTGTACAAATTTTGTAAACAAACCAGTGTATGACGTCACAGTTTTGTTATAAAACCGTCACTTACAGATTCAACACACTAATATCTTTGATTGTAATGACTTCATTGTCACAATACGCGATTTTCGTAAAAAATATGAAAAATAACGTAAAACTCAACTTCCAAAATATTGTTTTGATACAAGAATTGTTTACACGATTTGTACGGATGAGAAAAACAGATTTTACGTAACCACTGCTTATATCTAAAAACGTCGATGTTAATGGTCTTTATTATCGCAATATACTAAACCATTTTAACCAAATATCTACTAACCATTGTTACAAAAAAAAATAAAAGAAATACATGTTTTCTGAAGAAAAAAAAATTTACAAGGTCGTTTTTTCTGTTAGAAAAAAGGTTAAAAGAAAAAAATATGTTTATTTTATTTTTTCTTCAACCATTGTTTACACAAATTCCCCTCATAACACAGAATTACTCATATTGCCAAAACTAATAAAATGAAATTCATGCGTGATTCAATTTAAAAATAAATTGTCATAATATATAAATTATTTATTTATTTCCAACGAATTTTTTATAATAAAATAATAGCATTCTGCACTTCTTCTCCGCTCTCCCTTCGCGAAACATACGTAGAAAGGTTACAAAGAGGGGAGGGCTTAGCAATTCCAGCCCCCCATAGTTCATAATGCCCTATTTTAAGACTCTTACTTTTTGCGATAACAACAATCCATATACCCTGGGAGTATCTCCTTGTGGCCTGCTGCAGAAAGCCTAGGGTCCCACGGCGAAGGCCCGTGGCCTCCAGGAAGGCCTAAGGCTCCTCAGCGGTAGGTCCAAGCACGGCGCCGCTGTACGCGAGGTCCCAGTAGTGCTCCACCTTGTGCTTCTGGAAATGCTCACGGGCCTGCTTCTCCGTTGGCATCACCTGGAAAAATTAAAAACAATAAATCATGCCGCCGGGTGACTTCACTTCGGTTTTTATGTGATAAGCAGGCAAACCAGCAGACGGTCACCTGACGGAGCGTGATCACGACTATGATGGTAAGTGGTTTCTAATGCGTTACCTGCCCGGAAGAATCTATTAGACCCGCATAAGGGGGGAAGAAAAAGAAACAAGGGATTGCATATTACTAAAGCAACTGGGATCAATATGAACCACAATTGACCCCAGATACGCGAACAACACACCACTTCAGGACTGGGGAAAGAAGAAGAACGGAGAAGGGAATAACTGAAGAACGCGGAGAAAAAAGAGAAGCCAATTTTTTTTAAATTATGGTATATTAATAAAAAGTAACCTATGTGGCATTCCAGATTATAATCTATTCCTGTGACAAGTTTAATTATTGTCCATAGAGTAGTTTTTGCGCTAAGGAGTAACATTCATCAAATTCATCCATCCTCATAAACTTTGGCATTTATAATATTAGTAGAATATTCATACATTTCTAAACTATTATAAAAATTGTACATATGTATTTCCTAGAAATTGTACACTATAACGGATTTCGTACATTTCCGGTTACATATATGTATATTTATTGTGCGTACCGTCCAATGTACGGAAGTGTTCATGAAATTTTTGCCACCAGCAGTCACTGACCGCGTTCGCTGTATTTTAACTTCTTTATTCTTTTGCAATCAAATCAATCTATGAATGCTATCAAAAACACTGACCTTAAATTTGATGTCTCCGAAGGCCCTGTTGGGTGCTATGCCCTCCCACACCAGGACGCAGCTGTTCTTCTCGCCGGACTCCTTCAACGTCTCCTCCTCCCATTTGATGCGATGCAGCATCAACCTGATGACGTTAGTTTATCATTAGAAGTACAAACTTACCAAGTGAAAGTAAGTTTCGCATCTCACTATATAATAAATAAAACATATATGTATGTCAAAATCTTTAAATAAAAACTAAAAAGTATATGGTACCGAGGAATCCATACTATGTTTAATTTGGCAAAAGTCCTATTAATATAGCAGGTCAATGCGTCAATATGAATGGTCAATATGTCAATATGAATGGTCAATATGTCAACATGAATGGTCAATATGTCAATATGAATGGTCAATATGTCAACATGAATGGTCAGTATGTCAATATTACACATCAAATTGTCAATATGTCAACATGAATAGTCAGTATGTCAATATTACAGATCAAATTGTCAATATGTCAACATGAATAGTCAGTATGTCATTATTACAGATCAAATTGTCAATATGTCAACATGAATAGTCAGTATGTAAATATTACTGGCAGATCATTATGTCAATTAGACAGGTCAATATGTCAATATGACAGGCCTCTTGCTAGTGGTTAGTGAACCTGACTACTAAGCTGGAGCCAAAATTTTATTTCAGTTGCAATATACTGCTACCCTTATTTCTTTCTCTTCCTCACTTTTAATAAACCCGCTATTATTTCCTTCCTCTAGCTCTTGTTCCTATTATCAGCCCAGTCTGGGGTTTTTAATGTCCATGGGCGCCGGTGAATAAGTTGAACGCGTCGATGTCCCCGCTCAATTACGATGTAAGCATCATCAAGTGAAGGGTGAATAGGCTTTTGTTTTTGTGCTCTTTACCATCTAAGGCCACATCATCATCAGGACCGCGGTCAAGTACCAATTTATAGAATGTAAAGGCTCCCTCACCGTTTATACTTGGCGTGCTGCTTGGGCCCGCCCTCGACGACGACGACGCAGCAGCCGCGGTGCAGCAGCACGCAGCCGGTCATGTGCAGCTGCTGCGCGTTCACCTCCACCTTGAACTTGGCCGACGCGCATTCGAACAGATCCTTGATCCTGGAGAGGAGAAGTATCAGAGATATCTCGCAGATATTGTATACAATGTCGAGCTTAGCTACTCAATATGTTCATAGTGAAACCAAAGTTGACCAGCTTGGTTAGTTCGGAGCCCCCTGTAATCCGACGCGTCAATCACTATATTGAAAATTTTGTCAAATCTTAATGATGCACGACGTATATTGATGTGTATTATGTCGGATCACAGAGTCCCTTCAAAGTCCGCAGTAAAAGTTTAACATAGTTCAATTTATGCTATATTACGGGTACTCACGATATATGTTTTTCGCGCCGATATTTCGACCCAGTTGCATCGATCATGGACCTGGCTGAACGTCGGTGGAGTTGAGAACCTTTCGACATGATATCGTGAGTAACCATAACATAGCATGACGCACATAGTTCACGATGTGATGAGTTTTAAAATCATATTAGTGCCAATTGGTATAAAGGAGCCATCAATATGTATGACTTGAAGGTATACCTATATACTGCCACGTGCACTCCCATAGTGGTGTCCTCTCTTATCTTCCTGTCCACCTGAAACAATAATATATATAATAACAAGAGATCCCGTCGAAATTCAACCGTAATTCAACGTCATAGTGCTAATTTGTTATTGGCATTACAGGCAAAGTGAAATTAGTTTTTTTCATTATTCATTTCCAACGCATTATTATATTGAATTTTAGCTTCCTGCACTCCTTCTCGATGTAAACCTTAATTGTGCAAACTTGATAATGACAGGCCGGCTGGTCTAGTGTTTAGTGAACCTGACTGTTACTCCGAAGGTCTTGGGTTCGATTACCATTCAGGTGCAACTTTTCTGTGATGAGCAAGAATGTTTGTTCTGCGTGTTTGGGTGTAAATGAAATGAAAAGCATTTATTTTGTCTTCAGAACCAAAATACTCACTTAATTTGTTAAGCTCACTTAATTTTGACTTTCGAGTCAAAATTTAACAATAAAAAGTCCCATAATCAAATATAAAATTAATAACAAAATATATATATATAAAAAAATCTATGATAAAGCCTGCAGTCTCGTTAGACAATACCTATCTGTCATCGGCTTTATAAACGAATACAAACTTAAGACTCTGCTAAGACGCTAATGTAGGCCGGAGGTACTCTTTTCAATACCAAAACTTAAATCTTGTAAATATCTGTATTTCTTGTATATATATATATATATTAAAAAATATATATGCATGTTTATCAGTTGTCTGATCACCATAGTACAAGCTAACGCTTATTTTGGAGTCAGATGGCCGTGTGTCAGTTGTCCAAAGATATTCATATATTTTAAAGATAATAATATCATGATAGGATATGATGATGTGACGATGATCATATCATATGCTGACGATGGTGCTGTTACCTTCTCCCGCTTCTGGTCCTTGGTGAGCGCGCGCGCCTTATTCGCGTCGAGATGAGTCTTCTGTCTCTTCGCGATCTGCTCTCGAACCTTCGCCTCGATGGCGGTCGGGTCCTGGACCGCCTCCGTGCCCAGCGCGCGCATCAGATTTGATATCCTGTTTCAAAACAAAATCGAAAATTAATTTATTTGTACATTATTTAATTATTGTCAATTATAACTGTATAAACCATTTACAATAATTAACATAACAAAAGAGTAAAAACGAATTTAAACTTTTCACAACAAACAAAAAATAATTTGCTTTAAGGACTCTCAAATAGATAATAAAATTTATAATATAGATACATTAAATAATAAATCTAAGGCTATAAGCTCATTTCGTACAGTCAGCTTTGAAAAACGGCGCTATATTTTAGCGACCTATTCATGACCACTTTCCATCCGTCAGCAAATATGTCAAAGTTTGAAAACGTCTACTTTTTGTTTAAAAAGGAGAAGAAACGGCGAAAGATACTCACATATTTTAAATAAATATGTAAATACACATCATTAGTTTAAAAAAAGAAAAAACTAATTTTCAAAAAGGTTCAAAATTATTGTTTTCCGTGTAAACGGGAAAATTTTATATACATATATGGCGTATAACTACGCCAAAAAAGACGCCAAGGAAGTATAACTTCGTACGTGCCTACATAAGTTCATGTGCACATTGTTTAATATTAGACCATAGTCGACGTAACAGGGTGATACACACCTTAGCTTAGGTTCCGGCGGGGCCTCGAGGCCTAGCCGCACCTTCTCCTGCTCCTCCTTCCAGGCCTCCCGGCGGCTCTGTCTACGGAGTTTCTTTCGTTCCTTCTTCGTCAAGAAAACCGGCATGTACGTCGGTTTGAGTGGTTCAGCTACAATCATAACATACTATAATATGAGCAAAAACATTAGCATTTTTTAGGTTAAAGAATGGATTATATAAAAAAATTTACTTCGGAATTCGTGTTTTGTGAAAAATTTAAATAACCGGTAATTTCTAAAAACTTTTTTTAATGTTCCTTATATAAAATCTAGTTTAGCCTTGCGGTTACACTCGCGTTAAGTTGATAAAAAATGTTCGTCTTTAGATGAAATTAGCTTTTAGAAGAAATTAGTTTTTGCCCTACATTATACTCAAGCGGTAACACTAAAGACATTTTCACATTACTGAGTAAAACTCTCCTCACAACTGAGGAGAGTAACCGCGTAAAGCATATTCCACCACGCTGCTCAAGCGTGGATTGGTGGCTGATCTGTATGTTGTCGACTTGGACTCGAATCTACTCACTGGGCGGTCGCAGCTGCTGCGGATGCTCCACGAGGTTGGTGACGGCTCTCTCGTTGAGGTTGTCAACTATGTCATCGTCGCCGGTGTGACACGCGGCCACGCGGGCCCACTGCGAGCGAGAGTCCTCCTCGACGTCCGACTGTCTGCGCGCCTCGCGCTCTTCCGCCGTCATGAGTATCACGCTGTCCCACCTGTGGGCGAACGTGGGATCAACGACATAGCCTTTACTGGATTGATGGATGGATACATATGGATGGATGGATACGTATGTTTCGTTCGTTAACACAGAAACTAACGAACAGATCTGAATGAAATCTGGCACTTAGATGAACATAGGGTACTTTTTATCGACACACATAGTACATGTTATTCTCGAAATTTATTCGGCAGATGTCGCTCAAATTTACCGCATGACAACTCAGCTTTTGATTAAAAACAGAATCACCCAAATCGGTACATCCAGTAACAAGTTAAGAGGAGAGTACATATTCGAATTAAATATCTCTTTTTTTTAAACGAAAAGTTCTAAAAAGGACCATTTACTGACTATTAA
Organism: Asbolis capucinus; assembly: GCA_018249125.1. Lineage (NCBI taxonomy): Eukaryota > Metazoa > Arthropoda > Insecta > Lepidoptera > Hesperiidae > Asbolis > Asbolis capucinus. The sequence continues at coordinate 11,099 of DWJZ01001424.1, forward strand.
AATTTATTACTTGCTACGGAATACATCGTGAGAAAACCTGCACTCCTGTGCATAAAGTTCTTCAATAACCTCCAAAGGCTACAATATAAATGTCTTCAAGACAAGAGTAAATAGGCTTCTACTAAGTTAATGCGTTTTACCATCGAAGACTTCTTTGCCACTTACCAGCAGGTGGGAACGTAGTCAAGCTATTTATAGTAAAAAAGTCCCCTAATCCACACTTGGGCAAATGCGGACGAAAGCCTGTACCACATTGTTTTCACCCATAGTGGGAAGGAGAATAAGAAGAAAGGAGAACTGACCATTCAATGTCTGGCAGCCTGTCCGAGAGTGGAGCGTCAGCGGCCAGCAGCGCCAGTTTGGTCGCGGATGAGATGCCAGTCTTGCGCGCTATCTGAGATATCTCATTCTGCAGCTTCTCCAACTGGGCCTGTCACATAACACATCAATAATATTTAACATACATATGCTAAAATGTTTCCCGTCAAACTGCCTCAATTCTGGTATTTATCATTTAGTCTGCCAACGGCATTCGCTGAGAGAAGTCATTTTTAACTTGTTCAATAAAATGCTAAATTACGTAATTATAAGAGTAAAAACTATAAAACCAAAATACCTCTAGAGCTAGGGTCCCAATGATAACATAAACATTAGATTAATAATACAACTAGATGTCGGATCATCGACAAAAATGTGGCTCGACTCATACCAGCCACTTGAAACGGGGGCTGGTGTTTTGTTTAGTTCATTGGTAAATGGAATAATTAAAAATACTGTTACATACTACCAAGACTAAAAATATGCGAATATCCGGAAACACAAATAGTCATGGCGGCTTCGTGGCCATCGATTTCGCGTCGCCGACCGGTTCTGACGTCACCTAGCCTGATAGCTGCGCTACACCTGACTGCAAACCCAACTCACCTTAACCCTCAACCGCTCAGCCATCTGCCTGAACTTGCCGGGCTCGTGGAACCGCAGTGCCCGCTTGGCTCTAGTCGGCGGCTTCATAGCCACCCGCTCGTCCATCCACGACGCGTCGCCGACCGGCTCCGAGGTCGCCTGGCCGGATAGTTGCGCGCGGAACTCCTCACGACGCTTCGCTCTGATGTTTGCCTGTTATCATCAGCATCATCACCATCATTATTAACATATCATCTCATATTCATCACCTTTACCATCATCTATGAGTTAATTATCACTTGCTACGGTGAAGGAAAACATTCTGAGAAAACATGCACTCCTGAGAGATTTCGACAAGAGTTCTCCAAGTTGTGTGAAGTCCACCAATCCACATTTGATCAGCGTGTTCGACTATGGCTCGTACCCTTCACTAGTGAGAGGAGACCTGAGACCCGAGTAGTGGGATGACGATGATGACCGATACAAAAAGTTTGATACCTTGAGGGTAGGCGCGACATGAGTAAGCTGCACCCGTTTCCCTGAAGGATCCACTGTACGGCCCTCGCGGTCCAGGATCAAGGGCGCCGGCCCGGAGCGCCCCGCCACTAGGGCTCCACCTGCAATACCATTAACATTGTTTATTATAACTAGGGTCCAACCTCGCCCTCGCCCGTGTGATATGTTGATAAAAGCCAGTTTCAATATTATTCCAGACTATAATCTATCCCTGTAGCCAATTTCAATCAGATCTGTTCAGTAGTTTTTGCGTGAAGGAGTAACAAACATCCATACATTCTCACAAACTTTTATAATATCAGTAGGATTAGAAATGATTGAAATATTCACCTACATCATGTCTTACTAGTGTACGCCCGCGACTTCGCCCGCATGATAAAAAGTAATCTATGTGTCATTCCATACTATAATCCATTTCTATGCTAAGTTTTATCTTAATCCGTTTAATATAACATATAAAGTACATATCAGCCCAAGGGAACCTACAATAGGGACAAAATCTCTCCTATATTAATTTCCTGCACTTACTCTATCTGTTTGCTAAGTTTCATCTTAATCTGTTCTACGGTTGCACAAACATCTAAATATCCAAATAATTCACAAACTTTCACACTTATTATATTATGCATTATTTATAATATTATTATTTATTATATTATAAACAGAAGCATCACATGAAATAGACTTTCAAATAAAATCTGTGTATGGGTAAAGAGTTATTACCAGCCAGCTTCCGCTGTATCCTCTCTTGCAGCTCAGCTATCTTACGTTGCTTCTCCATTTCTTCGTGGCTCATCGGAATAGCTTCTGAAACAACATAAACACAGACCTAATTTCACAGTTTAATGTAAAAGGGGTACTCACGATTTGTTCTTTGTTATACCGATATTTCAACCCAGTTACATGGTTCATAATTGTTAAATAAATATTGAGCAATTTTGAAACTAGTCATGTGTTTATTTCCTGGATGTGGTCTATCTTTGTGCAAATCTACATCATAATAAGTTAAACAATTAGCATGTGAAGAAATGACAAACATCTAAACATACAAATATCCAAACATCTTCATGAATTTTCACATTATATATTAGTAGGAAGTGGTATAGTGAAAGTAGTTTTTGCCCGCGGCTTCGACCGCGCACCAATGTAGCCTCTGTTTTAGTCCATACTATAATCTACGTGTGCCAAGTTTCATCTTAACCAGTTGAACGGTTAACGCCAGAAGAAAAAACAAATATCTTCACAAAACTTTCACATTTCACATGGCCAGGCCGGGTGGTCTACTGGTTAACGAACGCTGACTGCTACAAGGAAGGTCGTGGGTTCGATTCCCATTCAGGTCACCACTTTTCTGTGATTAGCAGGAATATTTGTTCTGTGTCTAAATATCTATACAAGTATGTATTTGAAAATATGTATGCTTATCAGTTAGGTAGTACAAGCATAGTACAAGCTTAGTTTGGAATTAGATGGCCGTGTGTGAGTTGTATGTATATATGTATATATTAGTAGGATAAATGGTATGGATTACAAGGATCCTCACCAGGCTTGGAGTACAGCACGGGCTTGATGACGCTGGGCGGGGGTATAGCGCTCTGCAGCTGCATCTTCAGCTGCTGGGCGGTGGCGGCAGCGACGTTCACGCCCGGCTTGCTCTCGCCCTTCATCGCCACCAGCATCCGTTTCCGCTCTTCGATCTCGCGTTGAGCGTTCGCCATCATCAGCTGGTTACAAGTATTGTGTTTAAGATGAGTGAATAAGCTTTTACTAAGTCGCGCTCAAGAATGTCTATAATAATTAACCAACTTAATATCCACACATTGTGCAAGCCTCCCATAATATTCTAACCATAGTGGAAATTCAGCTGTGAAGAGTTTTTGCTAGTTCCACCTATTTCATTTCATCCTATGTTCCTGAGGTTCAATTCATTGAATTTAATAAGATTAAAACTATTTGTAATGTAGGTAGATATTTAATTAAATATGTAGGTACTTTAATAATGCATATTTTTCCTTGTACCGTCGGTGCACGACGGCCATTAAAATTGTGCTGTCAACTAGGCGTGTTTCTTGTTGCTTCCCGATTCCCAAATAACAGTAAATAACACTATTAAAACAATTATTAATCACCTTTATTTTATCAGCACTAAGTCCAGCCATTTTAGAACCAATCGTTTCTCCTTCGGGGAGTATCGAAGGCAACCCCACCCCATTCCCCAATGACTGTGGAACATCTTTCTCTCTCTCCATTTCTTTATCTTTAACTCTGTCTCTATCCTTGTCCTTCTCTTGTTTGTCTCGCTTGTCATCACGCGGTTCATATTTATCATCATGGCGTGATCTGTAAAATAATAAAAATTTTGTATGTACATACTTATATTTGTATTGTGCTTGACCACAATCCCGCCTGATGGTAAGCGGCGATGCGATCTGGGTGGTAAGGCGCACTAATTCAGCAAAAGCCTACTCACTCTTGATTTGAAGACATTTACATTGTAATCGAACGAGAACACTGACGCGGGTAACTTATTCCTTCTGCCGATTCTGCGCCTGTGCTCGAGGCTTTGAAGATTGGTCTCAACCAATTTAGGGCCACCAATTAGCCTCTTGGCATGCGTCTCCATTGAATCCAATACTGATAGATGGCATTTAGCAGCATCCCATATATGGGAGCTGTGCTCTACACAAGTGTTCTAACCTGCGCTTTGTACAAGGTAAGAAGTTCTGGCGGTGTGAAGTACTGCCGCACGTTAGCTAGGACGAATAGCTTTCTAACTGCTGTTTTGGCTTTGGATTCAATGAACCGTCCAATAGTTCAAGGATACCTCTACACCCGCCAACTAAAGGATATATACAATTAATGGAAGAGTTCACAGCTTGAAGATTTATGTCTAAGAGATCAATCAAGCAAGCAACAGCAGACACAATCGGTAAGAGAGAAGGTGGGCACGTAGGATAAATAAGATGAGCATTTCCGTGCTTCCGAGGACACGTAAAGCCATCGATTCCGGTTATCCTTACGTTGCAATTGTTAAGCTATCTCGGAGGAATATGGTTGGTTTAAAAATTTCCAGCACTTTGATTGGCCACTAACCCCTTATCCATCTGCACTGGAGAAGCATAGTTGTCAGTCACGAGAAGATCCTTTGCTCAGTAGTGGGCTATTAATGGCCGAAAGCCATAGAGACAAGTAATGTGGAATAGTCAAGTAGAAGCCTGTTCCAATATTACTAATTAGCAGTACCAATTTAATTTTAAATCCCACCTTTTAACATCCCTATCTTTCTCAGACTCATGCTTCCTCTTCTGAGCTTTAGCAGTGGAAACAAACTCCTGAGCAAGAGCCAACACCTTGTCAGCAAGCTTGCTGGCCTTCTTAGAGTCAATGTGTGCTGATACTTTGTCAATAATCTTCCGACGCTCATACCTGTAACGGGAGACAGAGTGCAAAGTTTGGTTTTTATGTGCCCTTACAACTATTGATATTATATTATTGGATTGTTTGTTTTTGTTATAAGCAGACATGGGCAAATGGGTCACACAATATTAAATATTCTTTCACCTATATATACCGTGTAAACTCTTTATAACATCATCCTTTACAACGATAAATTCCCTATAAAGTAGAAATGAACACAACTTGGTTTACGTTAAAACCTTCATCCACTCCATATAACGATAACTCTCTACAACAATAAAAAATGCTCAGTCTCTTAAGTTTCGTTATAAAGAGTTTAAACTGTATTATTACCCATAGTCTGAGATAAGGTAATGCCAGCCAGTAATGAAACAATAGATTTGCAAGTGCAAGGAATACAAAGATAGAAAGAAAGTAAATACACTATTTGTCTGCTGGTACACTAACATTCAATTTGAAATGGATGACAGAAGAGGTTGACTAAAAGTATAAAGAAGAGAGTAAGCTCTTAATTACCCATATTCATTTATTATTCTTGTATGTGATCATTTTCTATAACACAAGCAATATATATATACATATATGTATTGTGTAGCTTATATATATATATATAAGCTATATATATATATATATAAGCTACACAATAATGTAACTGTTGCAAACAATCAATTGCAATGAAAATTGGTAACAAAAGTTTTTTTGGGTAAAAGAATTCATTATTAAAATATATTTTTTTGAAAAATTTCAATATTTGGATACATACTGAAATGACAGGTGGCACTGCCATCAGTCTTTAAATGGTTTATTGAGTGTTGCTGGATTCAATTATAGTACTTTTGTTTTTCTACTCCGTACAAAACTTGTAAGCTGTCCAAGTGCCATAGTATGTCAAAAGTTGATTACATATTACACTTTTATTTGTAATTTTTTCCAAACTCTCATATTTTGACATTGAAAAATGTATACGGCCCAACATATTAGTGTGTTGAACATTGAATGTGACAGTTTTATATGTGACAAAACTGTGATATCATCATGCACTGGTTTGCTTACAAGTTTTGTACGGATGAGAAAAATTTCTGTACACTAGATGACACCAAATAATTTTAATAAATAAATGTTATAACGGTTGGTTATTATTGATAGTTTTAGTAATTTTGCTGTATTCTATTATTATTAAATTAATACTGGGTACTTTATGACAATTGGCAAACCATATACTTAATGATTGTATATACTTTCATGCATCTGTAGAACTTTGTTTTTGCCACTAAATATTTGGCATTTTCCAACCAGATTTTTTTGTGAAAGTAAATTTTTGGGTCATATGTGTAAGTAGTAATGTCTTTGCGATTACAGTGAAAGAAATAATGCAAAGCAGGCTTGAAACAATTTTTTTCAATTCTTTTTTTCATTCTATAAATTGGTGCAGGTAAGCAGGGATGTGGGTATATGTGGTCTTGTAACCAGTTTCAATGGACCTGTATATCTGCTACATTTATACACCACTATACAAGCCCTACAGAAATAAATATGTGTAATAATGTTAAGTGACTTTATTACGGTCTAGTGACATAGCCCATTAGCAGGTTGTTTGTCAGCGATTTCATACGGATAAGGTTAGAAATCTTTGAATATAGAGCCCTACATAGTGACTACGAAACCTATACATCATAACTCACCCATTGGTCAAGCAAAATGACACAGTAGATAGAAGCGATCCGTCAGATTTTCCAATCGTCCGGTATATGGCACGGTCCAGCGACGAGCGCAGCTCCTCGACTTCTCGTCTAGACAGCTGCAGAGCCATATCTCCAATAATAAACCAGAATACAACACAAAATCAAATTTATCGCAGCTTTGAGGTTACCTTCGGTACATCGAGATTTTGTCTTCAGTTTTGCACCGTAACGTGATTGTATGGTAAATTATGGTCTACAATTGTTTAAATGACTATAGTTGAATGTAATTATTGCTTATTTCATTGTAAATAAACGATAAACGTTGTTTTTCTAACATTTGACGTAAACAAGGGCCAGAGAGCAAGAGACATAGAATAACACTACTCGCTAGAGAACTAGAATCTCGATAACCTTGTTTATGGAATGCTTTGAAATCCAATATTTTCGGCATCATAAAAATTGTGTTTTGTAAAATATCAACGGTAATGACTCAGGAAAATTGTGTTATGTAAAATATCAACTTTATAATGTTAGAATTCTTTTGATAATAATTGGTTTTTATTTTATATTCACTATACTATTTTAATCTATTCTGCTACCACAAACTACCTAAAACGCATAATGAAGAAAAATATTCAATCACAATTTTAACAACCTAGTCTGTGCACACAATACAAAGTCAAATTCCTGAATTGTTTATATTCAATTTCAGACTGTGAAAATTGTTTCTAACTCAAGGAAATAGAATTTCTAAAGTTCAGCTTTTATTAGTATTAGTATTCTAGTTTCACGTCTTAATAAATTCATAATATTCGTGGATATTGCCGGTTTTCTTTTACAACCGTAAACATAACCTGCAATGTCGGACGACGAAGATATAATTTTAGCAAAAAAACCGAAAACGGTTCATTATGGATCACTGGAGGAGCAGGAAAAAGCTCGGCTGGCGGCCCTGGCTGCCGCGTCACGGGAGGGAGCTGAGGAAACAAGTGGAAAGGAATTTGGAGACATACAGATTTCTAGTGGCAAGTTTTGCACTTATTTTCCTCTGATGTTTTGCTGACCTCCTGGGAGCCTAGTATCACAAGGGACCCTGTCTTTGAAGCAAGGGGTCTGGGTTCGATTCTCGTTTGTCATAAATTGTGACAGACCATAGTTTTGTGTATGCTTATCATTTCACTTACATTTCCTAAAGCTTAACTGGTATATGATTTGTATGTATGGTGTATAAAACTGTAAGTAATTAAATAAATATTATACCATACCACAAAGGATTGGAATAAATTGCCAGCATCTGTGTTTCCGCTCGAGTATAATGTAGGTGTCTTCAAGACAAGATGGAATAGGCTTCTTCTAAGTTAATGCGCTTTACCATCTAGGACTGCATCGCCACTTACCATCAGGTGGAATTGTAATCAAGCATTAACTTAAAAAATCTAAAATAAATAAATAAAAAATGGTAATATTCTTCTATTATATTTATACCTGGAGCTTCATACAGTGTATATGTAATCAAAGTGGGAAGCTACTTCAAAAGAATCTCCTGCTGTGTTTTTCACTGCAGAAGCTGAATATGCACATGGTTGCTTTAACATCAATTATTTTTTTTAAATTCTATACATACTTTTACCAAATCCTTACCCATATACTACAAATATACCAAACAATACCAAACCATGTTTCTTGATGCAGAAACAAATGAACAGATCTGCTTAAATTTTGACACTGGAGATAGGAGTCTGGAATAATGCATGCATACGTTTTATCAACATATAATTCATATTATCATACTTTTCTTGCTTTTCCTTAGAATATATGGATCTTGAAGATGAGATGTCAAAAGACAAGAAAGCTCTTCTGGAAGAGTTTGAGAGAAGGCGGAAGGCTCGCCAGTTGAATGTATCTACTGATGATGATGAGGTGACTAGTGTTACTTTTAAATATGTTAGCGCTTGACTACAATTCCACCTGTGGGTATGTGGGCATGTAGGTTACCAGGGCATCTTCACTGTAATTCCAACAAGCTGAAGCTGAAAAAGAGTTTTCATAATGACAGCACATGCAAGAAAAATATGATGAAAATCATATATAGTAGTATATATATATGTGTATAGTACTGCAACTATGCACTTCTGCTTTATAGAGAGCTTAATTTTATAAAAGAAAATGTTATAAAGCGTTTACACTGTAACTGAGATTACTTAAAACTACATCGAGACTAGCCTAAGTTAGGTCGTCGTCATAGATGGTGACCACTTGGAGCATTGAGTTGAGCTCCTAGGCTGGTTTCAGGTAATTGACATTGGATCTTGCCAATACAAGTTGGGAATGCGGCGATGTCTGCCTTTAATATAAATTTGTGGCTTGTAGATTTGTAAGTATTCCAACAGACTTGCTAACTAGCTATAAGCTGAAATATAAAAAAAGCGTTTGTTGTCCTGCGGCTTGTTTTGATTGTAAGCAATTGAAAAAGTTTAGTAACAGCAGTGGAGATCGGTAGGAGGATGGGTGACCGTTAGAGGCAAAAATTTCATGAATGGTTCCAGGCATCGGAAGGCACGTAAAGTCGTCCTTCTCGGTTGTTGTCGTTAGGAAGCAATCGTTAAGCCATGTCGGAGGGCTCCGGGTGGCATAAAAACATTGGATACTTGAGTTTGCCACTAAACCTTCCACCAATCCTCATTGGAGCAACGTGGTGGAGCATGCTCTAGGCCTCCTCAGTATGAGGAGACCCGTGCTCGGTAGTGGGCCATTAATAGGTTGAAGCCAAGAAAGAAACGGAATAAGTAAAATTAAAAGGTCTAGAACAAAAGCAATATTATATATATTATAATAGTGAATTTAATTTTGATGAGATATAATTAGATAAGATGCTGAATTGTTGTATCTGTAATTAGGTACGCAGAAGCCTGCGTCAACTTGGTGAACCAGTGTGTCTCTTTGGTGAAGGACCAGCGGAGAGGAGAGTCCGTTTGAGAGATCTACTAAGCTAGTAAGTCTTGTCAGTTAATTTTCAATAGACACCTGCCAAAAGTCAGGATTTTATTAAACTACTAGCTGACCCCACAAACTTTGTTTTGCCATATAAATGATTTCTAGGTAAGTTTAATCAAAGGAGAGTGGAAAACATTCACAAAAAACACGATATCTGATGAGTTATCAAGCGGGATGAAAAATAAATAACTTTAGTAATGACTATTATAAAAAAGGTATTGGTGATAGAAAGGTGAACATATAGAGTTGTATGTATTTTTTATGCCACATTATAAAAAAAATTGTCCAAAAATTAAAAAAAAATTGTTAGGGGTGGACAAACCTTATCACTTAGGGGTATGAAAAGTAGATAGTAGCCGATTCTAAGACCTGCCTATGCAAATAAAGTTTCGTAAAAATTGGTCAAGCCATTACGGAGGAGTATAGTAACTAACGAATTTTATATATTATAAGATAAATATTAATAACGTCTTTCGCTTCGGAAGAACCAGTTATCAGAAAAAGTAGTTATTGTAATATAACTGTTACAGTTAGTCACATTGTATTGATGACATATTTGTAGATATTGATGGCCTCGATAAATCTCTCGTATATCATTACTTTGCTCTATTGTCAATTATTTCCGCAACGTATTTTTTTTCATGCGTTCCGTTACATTATCGCAGTGTCTATACGTACCCCTTACGTTTATGTCAATAATTAATTTATAGCCATGTTCTTCAGGGATAATGCAGGATTCTAATGGTAAAATAATGTTTTGAATCGGCCCAGTAGTTTCGAAGCTTGTTCTCCTCAAGCAATCAAAGCACCAATCCTCTTTATAACATTAATATAGACAAAGGGGAAAAGTAGATGAAAAAAGTTGTATTTGACAACACTTCCACTTGCTGGTAAGTGGTAGTGTTGTATTTAGTGTGGTAGTGTTGTATTTAAAGGTAGTGTGGTATTTAAGGTGTATTTAACTTCTATTTCTTATTAAATATTTTATTTTCTATTAAAGCCGTTGTTGTTTCGATCTGTCACTTGTCAAAGTGACAACCAACTTTAAAAGGAGAAGTACTCAATCCGACTGTTTTTTTTTTAATTTGTTACGTCTTAACTTTTTACTAGGTGCACCGATTTATGGTTCTTTTTTATCCGAAAGTTAGTGTTATTCATGTAATCCCATTTGAGTAATATCCGACAAGTAGTTTTCGAATTATCTCTAATAAAGCGTACTTAATAGCGATGTGCCGACTAGTCGGTAAAGAGTACCGACTATCCGGCCTCTTACTTTGTGTACGTCCTAATTATTATTAAAGTAATGTATCGCTTCGGAAGTACACCGGTTACCAAGAAATATGTTTTTAATTTTTGGTCCTATTTAATATAGCATATGTCACTTCTAAGACTCCATTCTAGTAAGGTCCAAAGCAACTTTTCCCTTGGTAATATATATATTTGTTTTATTAAAAAAAACCCACAATAATGATTATCTTAGCTGATTAGTCGGTTAGTATATTCGGCCAAAGTCATACATATTCCTTGTATTTAATTGAATTGAAGATTTTTTTTTTATAATAAAAGAAATTGTTGAAATCCAATTTAACAAATTTTTTCGATCACATTATTTTACCTTTAAATCATTTGCCACGGTCTCCTCAGTCTTGGCGAGGATGCGATAAACAAGAAGCTGGAAGAGGAAGAGGCCCGGATAGAACGGGACCGGGGCCGCGAGGGCACGTGGTACCACGAGGGGCCTCCAGAACTACGGGTTGCGAGGTTGTGGATAGCGCGCTACTCACTGCCTAGAGCTAAGTTACGGTGAGTATCTTTTTATAAGATTTAATTAAACGATATAAATTAATTAAAAGATATAGCAGTGATAGCCTAGTGGTTAAAAATTCGGCCTCCTACTCGGAGGGTCCGGGTTCGAATCCCAGAGCGCCCACTTCTGACTTTTCAGAGTTACGTGCGTTTTAAGCATTTAAATGTCACTCGCTATAACTGTGAAGGAAAACATCGTGAGGAAACCTGCATGCCGACGAGTTGCAAAACTCAACGGTGTGTGAAGTATGCCGATCCACACTTGGCCAGCGTGGTGGACTATGGCCTTAACCATTCAGAAAAGAGGCCTGTGCTCAATAGTGGGCCATGATGGGTTGAGATGTTAATGTCATGGATATATTATTGGGAAACACTGATCTACCCTAAACAGACCCTAGAAATCAATTCTAGATACTGCATACTGACACTGCCTCAAGTAACTGTCCCACTGCTGGGCACAGGCTATATTCCACCAAGCTTGCCAAGTAGATTGGACTTCACACACCTTTGAGAACCTTACTTTTGGGAGTGCAGATTTGCTCACGATGTTTTCCTTCACTAAAATAAGTCATAAATAAAAAAAAGTCTTATTAAAATATTTAAAAATACAATTAATTATGAAGCTTCTAATACGAAGAAATATACAACATCTCGTAATTGTATTGTTAACCCTTGAGGAGTTCTCTTGTCTGGAGCCAATCCTCAAGTTCTGAAGCCAATCTTGTAGTATCAGGTCATGCTTATTTTAAAAATACATTGTCATCGGAACTAGTATGTCAAATTCCAACTCCGTAGTGTAAGAGGAAGTGTATCAAATTAAGCTTGCAAGATTTGACCCGTAACAAACAAATATACAAACATAGTAATATACAAACATACACTGCAATTTAAATAAAAGCTTGTAAAAATGAAACAGACTTGGGGAAACGAACATTCAAAATACTGTGACTTTGTCAATTTTTTTTTTATACAAAAACTAGATTTTTTTATACAAGAACTAGATATTAGAAATGAAATTAAATGAGAACTGTTTATTTCATCTTAGGAACCAAAAGCTCACTCAACAAAAGTCAAAAGTTTACACTACAAAGTCCCTACTTGAGTTATAAATTTACT
>DWJZ01001425.1:0-23530 GCA_018249125.1 Asbolis capucinus
TGGCGGCCTCGTAGATATGAAGAAAACCATTCCAGTGTCGTGTATATTATGTATAAATAATCATAAATTATGTATAAATAATAATAAATTATATATAAATAATAATAAATTATGTATACATAATAATAAATTATGTATAAATAATAATAAATTATGTATAAATAATAATAAATTATGTATAAATAACAATAAATTATGTCATAATTGTAAACTATAGTTGTTCCACTACTGGGCTCGGGTCTCCTCACAAAATCATAGGTACAGGCCAGAGTCCACCATGCTGGCAAAGTGCGGATTATTGGACTTCACACACTTTTGAGAACTTTCATGGGTGCAGATTTCCTCATGTTTTCCTTCACCGTAGCAAGGATAACAAACTTCTGATACGTATATAACTTTGAAAATTAGAGGTGCGTAATCTAACCACTATATTATCACTGCAATCAAAGTATATAAATTATATAGGCAATTTGATGTCTGCAGTTTAGAAACAAAGTGAAATTCGTCATTGTAATACATTTCAAAACCAATTATTGGAGTATTACTAAAATTTCGACTAGTGTATGAAGTTAGCAAATTTTAACAGACGAGGTGACTGATAAAACCAAAACAATGACGTATGTTAAATGTATTAACTTTGCCATGTAACAAATCTGTAACTGATCGCTATATGTACATGTAAACTATTACTTTTGCTTTTATTCGGAATACTTGGGTGCGGTTTAACATTCAGCGTTTGTTTCATTAAAACCGCACAAATAAAGTAATAGTTAATAAAAAAAAAACACTTAAATTTTAAGAATTATTTCCGATCTGGAATTTGTATGAAAAAAATCTAAATCGAACTTGCATCGAGAATAGGATAGGGCAATAAGTTAAATAAAACAACAATTCACTACCACATTTAATACTAATATATATGGATAATTTGACAAGAATTTTAAACATACATAGTCAAGGTCCAATAAATTTTAGTAGACAATCCCGAAAATATATTAAATAGTTTAGAAATATCCCAGTACACGCCTTAATAGCAAAACAAATCGTATGATTAATCTGCATCCATCACCAAAAATATTTAAATAGAAAAAAAAAGGAATTTTTGTCCCAACCAATAAAAATCGATAAAAAATTTTTTTTTTTATTACAGCTCAAAAATAAATAAATTAACAAAGCCTATAACAATATATAATAATTATAACGACAAATACGTAACTAATTTCCAGTCTATACGACAGGCCTTGTGCGACGTGGTCTATAACAGTATTTTTCTTTATCATTATACAGATGTACATAGAAAATTACTGCCATAAAGCCCTCAAATTAAACCATAGTAAGCCTCTAAAACTTTCAACAACAAAAAATCTTAACCAATTTTTGTTCCAAAACTTAATTTTGAAAAGCACCGTGATTAAGAGCAACAAAAAGAGATACAGGTCCGCCATCACACTTTCCTACGTCTCCCATGAAAGAATAAAGAAATAAGTTGGAAGCCACAACATCAATCACGACATCAAATCTGTTGAGGATCCATAATGTATGACCGTAACAGCTTATGCTATAAAGATTTGAATGTTACTCCAAAAACTTTATATCAGTCCTATACATGACATTCACTATGGATCGATTTATCCTACTTAACATACAGATCAAAAAACTAACCTAGTGATTATATTGATTCTAATTCACCTACGAAGTATTTTTATACTATTATTATATTATTATTATATTAAAGATGAGAAAAGATTTCCTTAAAATTATTTTTTATTACTTTTACTTATCGCTCCAATGAGCTTAACTTAACTTATAAACTTGACTCAGTTAATGTAATTATAACTAATAACTTTATCGCGACTTCGTCCATTATTAGCTTAAGGTGATATAGAGTGATTCTCCATATTGAATAGTTCTATAATAAGGGAAAATTATTTCTAAACCTTAATAATATATTGACATTCCATAACACAATGTTACAACTAACTTACCTAAACTTACTCTATTGTCCAAATGTGATTTAGATATAGTCTCGAACCTTAAACCTATCTTATCCCTACAATAATGTCCAACGTTCTTTGCCTTGAAATATCTGCGTGTTATATACCTTAAGATAAATGTTATATTAAGAGATTAAATATGAGAAAAAATGTTACATCTTACAAATTCCTCCTTCCTTCTACACATCATATGGGAATGCATCAACAAACATCTCGTAACAAGCCAAAGCATACCTAAATCACAACTTATGCCTATCATTTCTAAGTCTAAATTTCCGTACAAGTTTGGATCGAATCCAAATTTTAACTAGACATAACAATCATAAGTTGCAAGGTGTCATATGAAAGTCTTAACAACAAACCATTTGATACACGCCCATGGAAGTAAACGGATTTTTCCTTTAATATACTAAGATAATTTTTTGAATATACACTATGATCTTAATTAAAACTAATGGGAAATTCGCATACGAATGTTCGAACTAACTTCGAACAAGCAACGACAGATAAGTATAACTAAGCTAAATTAACACTAGTGTTGCCAGTTATAATGGCCAGGCGTAAAGGAAAAAATATTCCTTTTAATGCGACGTATACGCAAACAAATTCAGGGTTGCCAACCGTGAAGCAGCAACCGATCGAAATGGAACAGAGTCCAATTTCAAATCGTTCCAAACTCATTTGCTCCGCACAAGATGGACCGCCTGCGTGCCTGACGTATTCCCGGCTACTCGTATCCAAAAACGGAATACGATGGTGGTACCGACCCGGACGAATCCCGGCACGAAGGATTCTCCCACCCGTACTCAAATCAAAAATATATTCCTTTATGTTACATCATTACATCTGGCAACAATAATGTGTAACAACTAGTAACACTATTTTAATTTTCTACGAGATTACATAATAAGATTCGAAATATTTGATTGCCGTTTTCTATTACGTGGTGTTGTTTAATAGTCGTCGGAGAGCATTGGGTCCCATTGGGTCAAGTTTTGTAGAGAAGCAAACAGGTACGTGGGGACGTGACCTGCTTGAAGGATTTTACCCACGATCGTGAAATCACGGGTGACGTGTCCTTCCACGTTGGATGCATCGAAGAGGGTAAATGCTTCTTCCAGTTGCGATGTTGTCGGTATATCCTTGGTGAAGTCGCCTAAAATAAAATGTATATTAAGTACTTAAAATATTTATCTTATTATTTTTATCTAAAACTAGGTGTACCCAGCGCGCTTTGCTACGCATCAACTCATCAACTGTGTCCTGTCAATATAATTTTGGTACCAAAACCTATTCCAGATGATTCTGAATCAACTTTTTACAGACACAATGCTTTATCTCCAAGCATATCAGAGTCTATAAAGGACAAACAAACTTTGACTTATATACATACATATATAGATTTCTGATATTATTCTTTTATTCAACACTACTTTCCCGAAATTTCATGTTTTTTTTGTAAAAAAATGATATTCATCGAGACCCCCAAAGCTGATAAGCTGAGATTTGGTTCGACCCTCTCCCAGCCTAACCGTCTCAAGTAATCAATAAATACCCCCTAACTTAAGAATTGTTTTTTTTTTCCCTTTTGATCACCTTAAATAATAAATAATAGTATAAACCAGATGTTCCCAAGCATTTTCCAATCAGTTCACAGCAAACTAATCTTCGTGGACCTCCTGCTGCAGCTATTCTACCAGATTTTGAAAATAAGCCAACATTTTTTCTGTAACTAGATTACGTGGACTCGTATCGAGTCACCGCTGGACCCCATCTGGACCACTTTGAGAATCACTGATATAAATAATAAAATAATTTACACCTACCAATAAAGGCCACGACCATTGCTGACAGTTGCGGGAACATGGGCGATCGATTCTTCCAGCCCAGAGCCTCGAAGGTCACACCGTTCGATGACACCAAAAAGTTGTAGGGCAGATGTCCATCGCTCTTGCTCTGTTCCGACAATACAACATATATATTTAGAAACAAACATACATACATATCATTTTTGATCTAATACTAACCATTATACGTTTGAGAAACTGGAAACAATAACGAATACAACGATATATTACAATTATAATGCTCTGCGACAAATATACTCGTAATTTTATCAGGGTTATTGCACATTTATATTATGAAACTTATGGAAAACAAAAAGGACCCTAAATTTTAATCTGAGATGTAAGTAACAGCTTTTAAACCTGTGAACAGGTTTAATAACGAGTTTAATTACTCATCTGATATTATATAAGAAAAAATATGTTATTAGTAATAAGGAATTGTTATGTACCTTTCGACTGATTCCTAAATAAATAAATTCAAATTTTATGTTAGACTTCACTTACTGATATACGTTTTTCTAGTCTACATAGTATAATAATTACATGTATGTTGAAAGCACGCGATTCGCTTTAAAAGTGTTCATTTACCGATGCCATTACTAAAGTGCCTGTTAGCAGGTGATTTTACTGTTTGCAACTTATGTCAAATTATGTGTATAATCGAGGAATAACTGTTCTTCACACGAACAATAATACCTAATTATATAGTTTTAGTATGCATATTCAGATATTGTGAAATGTGTTAAACAAAACAAAAGCTCACATTGCGCTCTTATTCGTCTGACCCGAGTACTGGTTGGTATTTTTGACTGAAATTCTCCACACAAACTTGCCATCACTATAATTATTGTAAAAGGTCCTCGGCGAGTGTTGGTATGGATTATTTTAGAATATAATTAGTGGCAATAACGGTAGTTGCCAAAAGGCCACGTGGATTCATTTGGAATTATCAGCTCGCAGATATCTCATAACTTACATATACCTAACTTCGCTCTGCTTGTATTTAAATATTGTTTTGCACTATGATATCGTACGTTTTGTGTGAAATGAATTCGCAGGGCATATGGCAATATGACTCATGGTGTTAACTGACAGAGAATATTTTTATTGTGTTTGAATACGATGAAACATATTTTACTGTGGTAATCTGCACAGTTTAAATGATAGCCAGCAAGCTGAGCCAAGAGAAGCTTTGCAATTACTTTCTATGGAACAACATACACAACTCATTAAATTCTTTAACAAAAACATTTGCTTTATTACGTTTATAACAATCTGTGTTTCATGTTTTTTTTTTCTATACAAATTAGAACAGGATACTAGAAAACATGCGCAAGTGTTTCAATTGTTACTATTATTATTCAAAATACAATTGACGCCAGCTGCAATACTGCTTTCTTTTTACCATGAATAAGTTAGTGCTTGAAATAAGTTGTGAAATATATCGATACAGGTGTACTTCTAAATATCGCTTCGCCATTTCATCTTTATTAAATTAAGATATTTAATACCAACCAAATAAATGGCATCATGTAAATAATTATGAAACACTCGTAGCTAACATTAATAGACTCTAATATTTTGTCGATTCTCGAATGATTATCGGGTCATTCGAATGACTCGGATGACTAGTCACACATATGAATACCAAATCGCCCGGCCTGTTTGTTTTTCTATTATCGACCTTTGCACAGCTATATATTATAAAATTAACACTAATATCAAATGTAGTATTTGAGCGTTGCAGTGCATGGCTGTACATACATATAAATATAACAATACTAATCCATTTCTTCTCAATCGATTTTGTTATAAAAATCGATACTTTAAAATTGTAATAATAACACTTCGCTGAAATTGTTCCGAAGAGCATTAAATTTAAATGTATTGAGTAAAAAGGCATATTAATGCCTTAAAATGTTTATTGTAGTAGCAACAGAACAATAATAAATCATTTTCACAATCACTTTTAAAAAAACACCCTAAAATCTCCTATTTTTGACTACTTTGCCAGAATCTACTAACAGAATTTAAAACAACAATAGGTATCCTCCGAACCAATAAAATAATGTCATTTTTTTATATTACATTAACATTAACAGTGAAATCATATTACCTGCATGTCTCGAAGAAGGTGGGTGCAGAGGAGTATGTCATTGCAGGTGACACTTCCCGTCTGAACGACGATGATGTGTTCAGAGGGTGACATGGCGGCCTTTGCGGATGTTAGAGGACGATCGGGCAGCTGAGACCATTCCTTGTGGCTAATCAGGATGAGTGGAGTATCAACCGGCGGGAGTACATGATCTGAGCAGATATAGGTTATGTCAGCATTTTGTACTTTGTAGTGGGTGGATAGATACAACGTGTTTCAACGACAAGTCAACCAACGAAATAATAACTGGAGAACGCATCTAACAAGACAACAATTTTTTTTTTAATTATTTTTACGCATTTGTATAAAAAAATCTTTTGCAAAAAATTGTATTTTGAAGAGATAAACGATTAAAAGCCCAAATATTTCCCTTAAATTACACTTATTTTTTTTTTATATTCCACAAAATTTAACAGAAATTAAAGATAATAAAATTTTGCACATATGCATATCTTTTAAATTGATGAATAATAAATGTTATGATTTATTAAGATCGACAGTAAAATATTTTATTGTAAAAAATATATGCGTATTTTTCAACCGATATTTTGTCCTTGAAACAAATTGCACTACGCCCATTGGATTTTGCTGATTCTGATCAATGTATCAAGATTCATGCTACTAAAATATTGACAATACTATGGAGTTACATGTTCTGGCGGAATAAACAACACCACCTATTTAGACATTGATTGTTTCTGTATTGCTGTACAGCTGCTGATCGCCACAAGTGGAGAATAGTGATTGACAAAGCTTCGCGTCTGCGTCACGACTCTCAGTAATGTGACAGAACTGAAGACAGATTATTGCTGCTGACAGTGAATACTAGCTTGGTAGTTTCTTCCAAAGGCAAATGCTGAACGTGTACCCCGCAAACCTGCTACGGCAATTACAAGAAACACTTCATCGTACTCACCCGCCCGTCTCTGAAGATACAGCAGATAGATGCTGATGACGGTACCGATGACGAGTAACGTCATCAGGATCCCGAAGGTCAGGCCCGTCCTTGCGCTCCATGCAGGCTGGCGTGGCGGCGGGAACCGGACGAGCGGCGTCGCCTCGGTCACCCGCACGTCCTCGCCGCCGCTAAAGGAGTTATAGGACGAGCCGTGACCTGCGACAAACAGAACGAAATTTTCTAACTTCGTCTTCAAATTGTCAAAAAAATATTATGGCGCTATCAAACAATTTACCTACAGTACATATATATTATAGTTGACTAGCTACGATATATGGATACACCATAGGGCATCTATGTACAATTATTGGACAGTCATAAATAACTATGCGCCTTATCACCAAGATAAAGAAATATATTGATGTTTACTTTCAGCAGTAAATAATCTTACTGTAGTGTGTACAACAGAAACGTACCTAAAATCGAAAACGATTGAAAGCGATTGATTTACAAAAAAAAAATAGAATAAACGATACACTTTGAGCGATTCCGATGCGCTACATTTTTATTCTTCATTCCTAACCAATAAAATTTATCTTTAACATAAAGAAAAGTGAGTAAACGTTGAATTATAAACGGTTGATAATTACTGCACAGCTCATTCAGTTGGATCTCTACCATGACAGGCCACTATTTGTCTATCATCACACGCTTATCACCCGATCCGCACCAACACCACGACACATGCAATGAAACACTGGATGTTCAACGCAAGTGTGGTGTCCATGATACGAGAACATGATCTGTCATTATAATGCTTATCTATAACCTGATAGAGCAGCTATCGTTAGATTTGTGTACAAAGCAAAAATTTGCTATTACATGCTATTAAACAGAATGTCCTACGGTTAGGTTCATACTGAAGACCTTAAATGCTGTAGATAGATCATTTTACTGAAACAATACTTATTTTTTATTTTAAAAACAATGATACCTACGCATCGGAAGATCACAGCCAATAGGTTTCAACAATAAGCATTATGTTCTTTAAAAGAACGTGCTATCAAAAGAGACGCAAATTGTGAACCCCATTATTCAAACTCTAGAAACTGTATGTGCAACCGGTGTAATAACAGGTATAACAACGAATATTTTACTAACTGCATCGTTTGTATTCATAGACAAATCACATGGCCCCCGAGATCGCAAGATTATTCTTTCAACAGCCACGCCCGAGATAACTATTTGAATCCCTGTCGTCCTAGCACCGCTATCAACTCTATCGATTTCTATCTGACCTGGATGCGGGGGAGAGGCGGGCAGGTGGGGGAAGGTGGAAATGCACTTTAACCTTAAACTAGACTAAGAGAGGTTACGTTCAAGAACATTTAATTTCCCTAAAATTAATTACTTAATTGTTTGTAGCAAATTTTGTAAACTGTACTAACTATGACCAGTATGTTGTATACCGTTATTGATTTTTTAATATTTTTAAAATAACAGCGGTTTAAATTCCCATCAGGTTATGCGCCCAGCTATAGGAAAACCCGTGGAAGGATACGACTGTTACTCCGAAAGAGCCAGATGCACAAGGAATTTGATGAGACCGAAGGGTAAGAGCCAATATTTGATAGAAAGTCAGACCACATTTTATTTTGCACGTAACTCAAAAACTATTAAACTTGCTAGAGAAAGGATCTAGGAATATTTTTGAAAATAAATTGTTGTCTATCCGAGCTAATACGTCACGAGACATTACAAGCTAAATAAGTATAAAAAACCACAGTAGATGTTCTAGAAAAAACGACATATAACGCAATGATATCAAATATATTTGAGCGCTGTTCCCATCACTGCACCTGCGTGAAAGATGCATTAAACGAGTTCGTCCGCGCACGGCAACGCCTAGATGTACTATTGATTTATTAGCTAGGACTCAGGTTAGGTCATCCGGGGAAGAGGGTCTGAATTCGGGGAGGATGGGAGGGAGGGAGGTAGGTAACGCGCATGCATCTGATCGAACCCCACTGCCCTATGCCGCACCAAAATAACTATGTGAAATATTCAACTACAAAATTTGTGAATGTATACACATTCATACAGAGACGTATGACACTTTTTATTTACGAAGACAATTATTTAATGCTGAAATGAATAGACATTAATATCAGCAAACTTAATGCAGCAAAAATCAGGATAGGAACGATTTTCGAGTTCTTTATACTGAATACATGAAAAATAAAACTGGATTGAAACGAAATCCTGGGGGCAATCAATCTTTAATGTCAAGTTAGCTACGTCTCATTATAAAGCTAAACAAATATTTCATCGCAAGTCAGTGCCTAACACGAGTATTTTTAGAAACATAAAAGTCTTGTCAATAAAACAAAGCAAATTCCTACGCACCAACGTTTTCTTCTTTACCACCATACAATTAGGTCTTCCTAACTAATTATGAGAATGAGTAAGTTCAATGTTTATAAATTAGTTAACAATAATTATTATTATAATTTCATACGTAAAAAAGTATCTTAAATTTAAATAAATGATGCTGGAACTTAAGTTGCATATAAAAGAGCATTCATATAGTGGGTGACTCATGTAATCATTATATTCATCAAACTATGTTACGGGTACTAACGATATGTTTTTCGCGAGTACCCGTAACATAACAATGTACACGACGATGTTACAGTCGACGGTGAATCAGGTTTAAAAACCGTATATTCATTAGTGATCACCCTCTTTTTCGAGGGGGAAATCATGGGGACATATCCGAATCTAGAGGTTTCAGATTGTGTGGGATTTCTACCCACTAAAACCCCCCCGGGTGGCGTGCCACCCATATGGGGAGGTTCCTGGATCTCATACGAGCACACCGGTGCCTCCCCTGTATTGATTTATTACCTAGGACGCGATTCACCGGGGCGGAATGGCAGCAGCCATGACAGGGCGATAGGAAACGAATGGATATGGACTATGCATCTGTAACAGACACAAAGTAAACTTTTCCTTCGCTACGTATTCAACTATAAAAATTTAAGCTAACAAACATTTTTGTCATCGTCAAACAGATGCCATTCAATCGATTTTAATTCAACACACAATTACTAACAAGACATAAATGTGTAAAATATTCTGACGAACGTAATAAAATGACACATGTGTTTTATCTGTGAGTACATTACCAATCCGACAAACACATGAAGACAGATAAGAAACTGAACAATCATCAAGTCATTCGAAGCAAATAACAAAAGCATAAAGGGCATGTCAATTGTAACCTTAAAGACAGAACCATATCATATCAGTTTTAGTTGCAGTAGATATTATTTTACCAAGTAAAGCGCCTGAAATATAACTGAACACTACATACAATATTTTGTGTCCGAAACGTATTCGATTTTTAACATAACAAATTCTTTACATTCATATCTTAGATGTCGCGTGAATTTTTTGAAGTCCGACTAATAATTGGAAACAGAAAGACTTGCCAGCATCAATTATATGAGGCTATAATACCTTAGCAATTCGCCGGCATCATCGGAAGGTTTATTCAGTAATGATAATAACTGGACAGGATAACATCGTAATGTATGACGTAGAAGACTAAACTCAATACTATGTATATAGTCAAGAAAACAAAAGCAAGAAGTTGCTTTTGAAAACTATGGGCTAATGTAAACTAATTTAAATTCAAAGCTAAATGACAAAAAGCTTGAAACGACAATCGAATGCAATGGCAGTATAAAAATGGATGAGGTAGGAGAGGAGAAAGGTATTAATAAGACAGAAGTGAATATAAAACTCTGAATCGTATAAAACATGTTAAACTTATCAAAAATCACGGGGGGTTGGGTTGAGCGCAAGGATGCAATATCGAGTGGAGATGCCACCCCTTTGCGCAACCCCACAATTGATTTATGTCCCTAGTGGCGAGAGCTGAATCTAGGTCATACTGGAACATATTTTAAATAAGGAGTTAGCATCTTTTTCGTTATTTCTGGCCGGCACACCGGCGGACGCCATAATCCTGAATGCGTATGATTAACATGAAAGAATTAAATCAAAGGAAAAATATTAAAGCAAAACAAAAATAAATATTCCTAACTTAAAAATAAAAAAAGTATCTACAAATTCGTTGGATACATAGGACATTCACTCCAAATCTAATATATCCCTAGTGAAAACCAAACTCTAGGTAACACAAAGAAATTTGAATATTTCGAGGCATTTTGGCTTTAAACTCATGTGTAATTGAAAAAGAAGAATTTCCAGATTCTGCCAGGAACCATCGCTTTTATACCAACTTTATAAATGTATCAACATTTAAAAAATTATAGATTATAACAGAAGCTACCACACACGGTGAAGACTAAAATATCGAGAGATGACAAGTTAAATTACAACATCTTTTAACGACAAACCCCCTTCAAGCGACTGCCAATAAATGCTAAATACAGCAAAGAAAAAAAAAGAAACCAATTAAACATCAACAAAAACGGCAAATATCTCACCTTCCGGCTCAGCTTCGAGGTCAGGATCAATGGTGGATATGGTCAGCTTGCACAAGTAGCATTCGCGCTTCATATCACATTCAACAAGTCACATTAAAAGCGGTACGAGCAAGCACGGACTACCCACCGCGCGAGGTAGTCCGGCACTAGCGAACTCACAAGCTGCCAAGCCCTGCATCTACAGTAATCGATAGAATGCAGCTATCAGAGCGCAGCTACCGAAATTAGTGATGTGCCATGCGAACATCGGCTTCGGTAGTTCGTGTAATCGATATAACTGTTTAAATACATTAAACCTTAACAATTCAGAAAACTTGAATAATCATAAGGCACTTTTCCGTTAAATGTATTAAGTTAAAATTCAAGTTTTTAAGAGTAAATGGAACAAAATGTTAACTAAATATATCTATAGAAAAAATTATTCCCACGAAGATAAGAGATGTATGAAAATATGTTTTTTTTTAAATATAACAGACATCGATTTTAATTGCAAGTAAAAAACTTAAATTTAAATGTAGCTTAAAAAACACTGTAAGGAAATTATAAAATTGTACACTAAATGTAAAATAAAATCAGTATTACAATTTGAAAAAAAAAACAAACTCAAAATGACTTTGAAAAGTAATACAAAGCCGGAATCTTGTCAACGTAGTCAAAGCTAATTAAATACGCATTATTCAGAATAACTCAAAACACCACTCCTGAGATATCGCCCAAAATTATATGGATTCATGCGACAAGTACTAGCTTTTGAATAAAAAAAAAACATCAAAATCAGTATACCCAATATAAAGTGTATAACGAACATAAAGAAAAACAAGTAACTAAAACACCTTGTCAAATGTCACTCAAAACAAAATGGCAACCAACAAAACAAAATGACGATCATTAGATTTCGATCAAAAAAAGAATTATCAAAATCGGTCCACTCAGTAAAATGTTCTAGGGTATACATATCGTAAAAAATAGAACCGAATTGTGAACCTGTTACGCACATGTTAAATATTTTCGCCAAAATAATTTGAAAGTTGTATCCTGAACACTCAAAAGTTACAAGCTTGTTATAACTTCGTATTAAATGAGCAAAATTAGAGATATTGAATAACGATTTAAAAGCAAGTTCTTAAAATCGATACCTTATTACGAATAATTCTAAAATGGAGCCGCCCTAACGATGTTTATAGAAAGAATCACTAGATGTCAGTAGATACATTATGGAGTTCAATAATGTCAACGGCAAAGATAAAACTATTTGTCCAGTCATTTTACAAATAATAAGGGGTCAACCTCAGAATTAGAGATAACAATCTTAATTTTCCTATAAACCTTCGGTTTGGCGTACGTAAAATTCGTAAATTTTTCGTGTCTGTCGGCTAATAAAGGTAAGACAGGCAAAAAAAAACAATTTTTGTTATCGATGTAGAGACCAAAAATTTTTTTTTGATATCTGTCTGATTGAGCTTCACGCAAAAACCACATGACAGATTTAGATGAAACTTGGCATAATTGAAGTATAAAACCCAAGAATGGTTATAGGATAAGTTTTATCCCAAGAAACAGGTCAAAATTAGTATGGCAACTCCGAAACCAATGGACCAATTTAAATGATTTGTAGTATATATATATACAAGAAACTTGTGTTAGTCATACCCCTTACTCATGAACGGGTGAACTTAATTGAATGATTTTTGTGTTTTTGGGTTTGTTATCGTCCACGGAAGTGGGTAGTGCGGCAATATAATTATCAACATCAGCTATGTATTTTTTTAGCTAAGTTAAATATAAAATTACGAATTTGAAGCAAAATAAGGAGTGAAAAATGTGCATAAGTGCTCTATTGGCACACTTAAAGTTAGACCAGATCAACAAATTAATAAAATAGTGCTAAAACAATGATAATAACATTCACAACGCACAGTGCCTTTTCTGTTCTACGGTGAACCTAGCGTTTTATGTGGTTTTAACAAATCGAAGAGCGCACAGTGCCTGAGGTATAATTAAAAATACAGTGTATATGAAATAAATATATACATAAACAATAGTGAAACATAACTAACAAAAAGTGGAATAAGAATCAGGCAAACACTCGCAATTTGTACGCGAAAGCGCCATCTAATGTCATTTACCGCAGTAAGCTCAATTTCATCTAGAGATCCCGTCGATCAACCAAATTACGACCTACGAAGGGAAATGTAGTAAAAATAAAATACGATAAATTAGTCATACAAACACCTAATCATAAAAGACCACTCCACACTTCACCGATAAACGACACCCAGGTACAAAACAACACAACCACATAAGTCTACAAGAAGAACAAAATGTTAAAACCCACTCTAAAGTACGTAGATCCAATAGCGTTTCAGAAGGTGTAATTAAACTAAGCATGTTAAACTTTTTAGTTAACAACAGAACAGAATGTAGAAAACGAATCGAAAAATGTATAATAATCAAGGCGCCCCTCCTCCTCCCACACAAATTACAAAATACAAAAATATGTAAAACAAACATTTTCCAACTCGGCTGGTCACCGCGGAAGATAATGACCAAAATCCTCCAAATAATCTATAACCAAAAAATAAAAATAACAAATCAAGAATCGCAACATACAACGTCAGAATACTCTCGAGTATTTTTAAATACACGCTATACGAAACATAAATATAGACATATTTGGCCTTGCGGAAGTAAAAAGAATGGGCTGTAAAATAGAAGAACATAGCAACCAAATACTATGTTATGTGGGCGAAACACCTGGTCAATACGGGGTAGGATTTCTTATCAAGAAAGAAAAGAAAGCATTCATTCAGCTACAGTTCAGTGACACTGATTTGTCAATCATTCAAGTCTACGCACCGACAATAGACTCAGATGAAGAAGAGTTAGAAAAATTCTATCAAAAGCTACAAGAAGCTCATAACTTACTAGGTAGTTACAAAAATATCATGGTTATAGGAAATTTTTAAGCTAAGATAGGAAAAAGGAACAACAACGAAAACCTTATCATGGGAAAATACGGGTATGGAAAAAAAATACAAGAGGAGAAAGACTAGTACAATACGCCTTTGAACATAAATTGTCCATCATGTATACCCATTTCAAAAACAAAGTCAGTAAGAAATGTACATGGATTTCGCCAGACGAAAACACAAAAAACGAACTCGATTTTATCTTGTCTAATAATCCTAAAAATATTACAGACACAGAAATTTAAGCAAAGTAGATTTCCCGTCAGACCATCGAATAGTAAGAGCAATTTTGAAAAACCGAAAAAAATGCAGAAGACAATTCCAAAACTCGGTCTCATCGTTAAAACGGATGAAGAAATAAAAACATACCTTTGCAAATTGAAAACTAACATAACGGATCTAACCAACTTTGACAAAGATAACATACAGAACACTTATAATACATTTGGAGTCCACCTAAAATACAGCTTAAAGTCGGAAATGGCAAACAAGAACAAGGAACATACTTGCTATTTCTTCAACGAAACAACCAAAGCTTTGATACAACGACGGACCGAACATATAAAAACGAAAAACAAATCTCGAGATTTGAAGAAACATTTATCAATTCTATTCGAACAAGTCAGCAAGTCGATAAGAAACGACTACAAACAACATAGGCAAAAAATTCTAGAAAATGGTATAACGCATTATAGAAGTGCTAAAAGAGCTTATAAATAACTAACCACTCATACAGAATGTATTAAAAGCTTAAAGGACGGAAAAAAAGCGAGAAAAATGCCCAGGGCCCGATGGCTTGAAGAATGACGCATTGATAGGAGCGAAACTAGTCACTGAACCACTGACTTTTAATTTGGTACTAAAAACAGACTCAATACCAGCACAATGGCACTCTTCAGACATATTACATAAAAAAGGCGACCCACTGGACATCGCTAGCTACTGCCCTATTAGCCTGCTATGAAGCATATACAAGTTATTTATTGATTAAATGAAAGCATTTATCATATATCTATCTGGCAAGCTTTACACAGCTGAAAAATAAAACCAATATTCATTAGAACTATAAAGAATATACAGCCTTGGCCAAAAGTATTAGGTTATATTATAGTTAATAAAGTTACCATACAGCTGTGCTGTTTAAACAATAATTAAATGTTGTTTTCTAAACTAATCTCCGTGTCATAAATCACTATTTAGAACAATGGGCGGCATATTTTAGAGGTCATAAAACATCTGGAATGCAAATAACAAAATATTAACTTTTCTCAAAAAAATCTTTTTAATGTTTTGTCAGTCTGCATTCGGAAGTGTTAACGTATTTTTAGTTTTTATGGGGGTCATATTCCATAAGTATTCAATCTAATGTTTGAGCGTTATTTGGGATTACAGACCACCCGTAGTTCGCTCGTGTGGTTGATAAATGTAGCCTATTCCAAATTGTAATCTACATGTTTTTGCTGCATTTCATTCAGATCCGTTCAATAGTTTTTTTATGAAGGAGTAACAACCATGCGCCGTCACAAACTTTCGCATTTAAAATATTAATACAATTCGATCTGTTGATTAAAATCACCGCGTGTGGTATTCGCTGGAATAGCACTTAAAAGTACCGCTCAATATATTTTTCGTCTAAGTAAATAACGGTCAAAATAAGTATCTACCTATTTCAGTTACTTATATTCAAGATTTTTGTAACAATACAGTATAGTGCGAGTAGACTTCGAAGGGCAACAAAGGAAAGGAAGAAACATGTCCAATCCAAATGGAGTGTGGGAGTGTTCGTGGAATACATAAGTTGTTCCCATTTTACTGAATTAAATGTGGCTTGCCGATGTAATATTTGTTATAAGTTTGTTGAGGCTTGCGTGTTTACAAATGAGAGGTTTTGTTCAAGAAAGAAAGCTTTAAAATACAAGTGTGTCGAAGTACACACTTGTATTTTGAAGTGTGTTGAAATACACACTTCTATTTTGAAGCTTTGTATTTTGTTTAACTCTTTTTCTTTATCATTGCAACCTACTCCATTATTGGGCTCTGGTGTCCTGAGAGTTTCAAATCCACTACGCTAAGTATGGATTGGTAGACTTGACACACCTTTAAAAACTTTATGGACAACTCTCAGGAGTGCAGGCTGCCTCACGCCTTCCTTAACCGTTGCAAGTGATAATCAACTTCGGATGAACATGCGCACTTGTGGCGACATCGCACAATACGTCATACGATGATGTCACGACAAAAACCTGAATCACGCCATCGGAGTTTTGTCACTTGTTAGCATATATTGTACAAGTTCCGACCAACATCTGTCGGAGCTCGTCTGCTCCCCAGGCTTCACATCTCGCCTGACGGGGTATCTTCCCTTCGCTAAACACTTAACTTTGAAAATTAAAGATATGCGTTGAAAATGAGGTCTGGCACGCATTGCTTCCATCATTTCCTTTCTGGCCGGCAACGCGTTAGAGACGCTCTAGCCTGTTGTTTTTATATCTATCGGCGGTGGTGATCCCATGACCATGGTGATAACCATCAGTTGACCCGTTGTACAAAAAATAACCTTCTTGCTACTTGCCACTTCAGCCTTCATGCCACTTCAACTTCTGCAACGCACCAGCAAATTCTGGAATGAGCTTCCTTCTGAGGT
This sequence comes from Asbolis capucinus, assembly GCA_018249125.1. NCBI lineage: Eukaryota > Metazoa > Arthropoda > Insecta > Lepidoptera > Hesperiidae > Asbolis > Asbolis capucinus. The sequence goes on from DWJZ01001425.1 coordinate 17,025, forward strand.
ATTCCCACCGTGCTATGACATGGAGTTCTTTAAAAAAGGTGTAAAAAGAGTTCTTCAGAGCCGAGGAAGCATTGGCAATTCCCCGGTGATGCATGTCATTACGCGTTAGTGACCATTTACCATCAATTGGTCTGTTTGCTTATTCATCAGCCCATCAAGCTATAAAAAAATCGATCACATTTTGGTATATAAATTATGATTTTTTTTTTAAGTTTTCATATTCATTCTGGCACCTGGCCGATTTGTATCAATGATTTGCGGTATCACATTATCACTAGACGCTGTTCTGAAAAAAGGGTCACCGAATAATGTGAGGTAGTTGAAGTTATTTATTTGTTCATTGTTTTACATTTCCGTTATTACACAACATGTTCACAGGTGCTACTTAATCATGTACCTGGTTGGCTGAACTTCTATCTGTAAATTTTCCATTATTGTGTACTGGTCTCTCCCCTTACTGAGGAGGCCTAGAGAGTGAGAGCACGCTGCTCCAACGCAAATTGTATGAAGTATTAGTGGCCAACCGAAGTATTGGAGGTTTTTGCGCCATCGGAAGGTCTCCGACATCCCTCAATAATTGATATCTAACGATAACAACCGGGCACAACGGCTCTAAGAGCCCTCCAAACCACGAAAGCGCTCTTGAAATTTTTGCCACCAGTAGTCACCCATTGTCATACTACCGCACCTGTTGTTACTTAACGAATTTAATTGCATATGTGTACATTTATTCCTAAAATCTAGTTGTATGTTCTTCCGTTTCGTCCTGAAGAAAGATCAAAAAAAGGAAAAAAAAAGAAAAACTAAATTAGTCCATACATACCTCTTACACTGACCAAAGTCCTTGAGGATACTCCTTATATCTCCGTTAAAAAGAGCAACAAAAATAACCATAACTGACTTAAATCAAGTTACTCGCGCTTAAAAAATCTCCATACATATAACCAAGCACGAGATACAAAGTATTTTCATAACAATAGAATTTAGCAAGGTAATGGTCCCAGCATTAGCTATTCACAGCGATTATTTCTGACAAAAGCGCCCACTAATACGACCACCGTTTATTGTTTGGTTATGAGGAAAATGAGCAAAGTATACTGAATTGAATCAAAATGAGTCTATTTGTGTGAGGACTTTCACCCTCAAATGGTTGTATAGGGCACGTCTTTCTTAATTATAACAAGATTTATTAAAAATATTTAAAAACTTTTTAATTATAAATCCATAATACAAAGAAACATAAAACATTTTGTAACTACATATACGGTTGAGGAGTTCTCTTGTCTGGAGCCAATCTTGAACGTAATAACAGGTCATGCTTGTCATAAAAATGCATTGTCATCAGAATGGAAGGCGTATGCAAAATTTCAGCTCCGTAGTTTAAGAAGAAGTGAGTCTTATTAAGCTCGCAAGATTGACTCGTAACAAACAAATATACTAACATACTAATATACAAACATACACTGTAAGTTTAATAAAAGCCTGTAAAAAGTGAGGAGGCATAGCGTATTTTCACAACACTCTAGTGCGCATTGTGTCCTAGGAAACCCAAAACTGATGAATAATTTGCCACTAGATTGTGCCCCCTATTAGTTAACTCGGACAATCGCGATCGACTCAAACCCTAATATGGTAGTCTACACGCGTCAATAATACTCTTTTAATTACATCCATCCATACAAACTTTCAGATTAATATGTAGATGGTACGATTCTTGCAAACAGATTTCTTTGACGTCGTTTTAAATTTTCCAGTTTTTATGTGTAGAATTCATACTGCATGAAATAGTAATGCATTTATGAGATGTCTAGAATTTAAAATTCTTCCTTGAAATCTACATGTTTCTTTGTAGTTTTGTTGTGATTCAACATGACTTTATCATATAGCGCCATCTAGTATGTTTAATTAAAACTACAGAATAAGCTTTGAAACCAACCATACGTTTCCAAAGCAAATAATGTAGCTTGCTAGGGCACAACATAGTACGTCCCCCACCCGATAGATGGCGGTAACGTCAAACCGACATTTTGTCCTAGTCGAATACTAGATGGCGCCATAATGAACTTCTATACACACCCGCTGCTTCTTACAACCCAAAAGTATTTTGATTTTCTTATAGATGGCGTTCGCGTTCAGTTATGATGTGAATACAAAATTTCGAATTATCAGAGCACCCATTTACTAATACTATCTTAATTGAAACTTACCTTAAGATTAACCACTGGGTTAAGGTTAAGCACTGCTAAGTAATAAAACGAGTAAAATATTCCACGTAGCGGAAGTCAATTAAAGACGCATTATTAGGGAAAATTCAAAAACTACTTAACTTATCAGTCGTATCGAGAACCTCGTTTTTTGAAGCCGTTTAGTAAATTTAATAAAAACAAAGCATGTAGGATTATCGATAAAGTAAACAAACAAGCCCATTGTATTTTATTCTTAGAGTTGGAATTAACAGGCGACATTGCAAATAACAAATGAAAGCGAAAATTATTTCCATGTAATAAGGAATCAGTATCAGCTTACTAGCTCGTTTGGCGAGTTGCCCGATTGAGAGACATCTTCATAGGACATCAGTTTTGAAACTCAGGCAAGAGTGAACGTGAAATTATCATTAAAGATTTATTTATTTATTTACCTATGGCCGATATTGAATAGGGCATTATTCATACTCTATTGCTCATAGTAGCCTTTTAACTATTAGCAATAAGATATTTTGTATTTAATAACCCAATTCTTCTTATATATAACGATATTTCTAGAAAATAAGTCTTTTCAGTAAGGGATTCATTACTTAATGTGAAATTAAAAAAAAAGTACACACGAAAGAGAACGTTAATTTTTTCAAGGTCGCTTAAAATGCTTTCATTTATCTATTTATTTAGCGTTTTCATGTATTTTTCGCAATTATTGAAATTCATTCTTGTAGCGCCATCTCTCTTTTGTTTGTGTCAAACTGAATAGTTGTTATCTTTTTGCATCTGTTGGATTAGTTCTAACATTTGACACTAGCTGGCGGTATGTTGAACACAGCCGACTATATTATATTAAATAAAAAACCTAGATTATATTATAAAAAGATATCTAAAACTCTACTTAAATATAGATACTTATAAATACCATTTGCCGAGTTCTGTATATCTAATAAAAAAACTAATTTATGTAGAGGTCACTCGAGTCCACCTGTCACACCCTATTTTCTACAAGAAAAGCCAAGAAAGATAAAATTAGTTATTCATAGTGAGTGACCCAAAGATGAGATCGTCGAAATAATCTAAATTTTATTATTTGGATTGTTAGGTTTACAATAAAATGTGAATTAAGAATAATTTTATAATGTAATGTGTATGCTTTTACATTTCTTATGGCGCGGTGGCATGGCCAACACAAATCCATCACTGTAATCCATAACAGTCCCAACGCTGGGCTCTGGTCTCAGGTCATAATGCGAGGGGTACGGACCACAGCGCTGGACAAGTGCAGACTGATGGACTTCACATACCTTCGAGGACTTGCCAGGAACTCATAGAAGTTTACGTTTCATCATGTTTTTCTTGAAGCAAGTGATAATTAACTTGTAATACACACATAACTTTTTGAAAATAAGAGGTGCTCACAGAATTTGAACCTAAGACCTTCGATCGCGAGACCAAGGTTTAAACCATTAGGCTATCAAATTGTATACTGAAATATAACTCGAGAACAAACTGACACCAATTTATATAAATTCCTGCTTGGCCTGTAGCCGATGTCTCGCTGGCAGGATCACCACCACCAGGCAATAGAATGAAATAATGCTTACATTGTAAAGGACGGCATCGTGTTATTTCATATGAATACTTTGAATAAATAATCTGGCCTGTTGGTTAGTGTGTTAGTAAACCAGACCAAGCTGAAGGTAGTGAGTTCTATCCCGACCCAGAACATACTTTTCTGTGCTGAGCGGGATTGTCTGTTCTGTGTCTGGGTGTCATAAAAATATATATAGAGGTATGTATTTAAAAATATGTATGTATGTACGTTTATCACTTGTCTGTTCACCATAGTACAAGCTAACACTTAGTTTGGTATCAAATAGCCGTATAATCTATATAAATTATAGAGATAATTATTATAATATTCAATAACCTATAAAACCCAATTAAATTTAACATTTATTGTTTAATGAACAATCTCGTTAACTTTTATGTTTTCCTTTTGTTTCAGGTAATTAACAATTAAGTCAACTTCTAAATTAAATCGAATGAAACCAGTTCTTCTGATGATGTATGGTAAGTACATTTAAAAGGCACAAGGGAAAGGATATATTTTTTTAGGTTTCTTCTAGCACTTTCATACCATGACTAATATATATATATATATATATATGTGTGTGTGTGTGTGTGTATATAAATATTTATAAATTTTATTAGTTCATAACTTGTTATTTGCAATTAATATAAATTTAATTCTGTATCGAATCCTTTGCTTGCCTTTAACTGGCACACACGCAAGTATTATGATGTAAAAAACTTATAACATCTGTGTATAGTTGGTGTGCGTCCTCTTTCATCATACGTGCCGCGAAGGACTGGAATAAGTTGCCAGCGTAAGTGTTTCCGCTCGATTATAATGTGTCTTCAAGTCAAAAGTGAAGGCTATTACTAAATTAGTGTGCTTTACCGGCTAAGACTACATCACCGCTTACCGGTGGTATCCCACCACTATGTGGTCAAGGACTAATTTATCGATAGTAAAAAAAACATCGAGATGGTTAGTTAACGATACAATTTGACGCATTTCCAATACATATTATTACTTTACTGATACATTCGAGTTGATTACGAGTGAACGAACGAATCCCAATTATCTACTCGAAGTCACGGATACAAATCAAACCCTCGTCTAAGTTTGTCGAAAAAAATAAATGTTTTATTCCCCGAAATTCAGAGACGTTAAAGATGAGGCGAGGAAGAAAGGAAAAATAAAATTACGGAGAACTGTTTATAAAGAATCTAAGAATTATTCTTTGTTTACTATAAAAAAGCAATGTTACTTTATACTACAAACTGCCCACGTCATCGTTTCGCTTCGGAATAACCAGTTACCAGACAAAGGTAGTCATAGTGCCATGACTGTAACAGTTAGACATATGGTGTCGTGGACTTATTTGTAGATATTAATGTCCTCTATAAATTTGTAGTACATAATTTAGCTCTATTGTCTATTGGGTTACATTATCGAAGTTTTCTTACGGAACCCTAAAGTTATGAAAATATTTTATAGATTATTATTGCCCTCGCTTCCCGTAAAGAAGAGTTGTTCAGTGGTTTCAGAGTTGCCATAGTAATTTTAACCTATTATCCCACGGGAAAATGCAGTGTTCTGGGATAAAACGTTTCCTATAACCATTGTCCTTACATAAGCCACAAACATGCTAAATTTCATATAAATTGGTCCGTTGGTTTCGGAGCTGCCATACTAATTTCAGTTTGTTATTCTGTGGGAACTAAGCCATTTCCTAGGATAAAACATATCCTATAACCATTCCCGGGATCAAAACTACGACTTTGCCAAGTTTCATCTAAATCCGTCTTGTGGTTTTTGCTTGAAGCTCGAACAGACAGGTAGACAATAAATAAAAAACTTGTTCTGGTCTCTATATCGACAAGAAGGACTTAAAATTTTCAAAAAACACTTAATGTACAGAATTGACCTTGTTACCGTTTTATTATTAGTATAGATATAGATGTTCCTCAAATATAATATAGGTTTCTAATGGTAAAAGAATAAAGGTAAAGAAAAAATGTTTAAAATGCAAAGGAGAGTATTCTGAAAAGCGATAAACATACTACTAAATAGTAGTATAAACTACTAAATACCCAAAGTCCCGTACCTGGTCAACTCACTTTACGACGGTTGCTTAACTTTACCTACCACCTACCTTACAATAAACACGACCCGCTGAGCTATGAGGCTTCGTTGGCTACACAATCACAATCAAGCGAATTTGGCGCTGTTTTAGAAATCATATAACGTTCTGTACAACTGCACCTAATGATTTGCAAACTTCATTCTACAATTAGCCAAATTGCATGAATTGGCACTCAGTGCGACACGATTAATTTGATAAATACTGCTGTAATTATCCATATTAATAGGTAATGTCAAAGCGCTGAAAGTTAACGTCAAAGTTGGCGGTGGCAAATTAGTGGCAGTGATAGGACGAAGCAAACCGTAGAGGACATTATAAAGAGCTGTGTCGTACGTATGTACATACATATGTATATGAGGATCGAAAGTTGTGTGCTGCCGCGCAGGCCGCCATAGGTCGACGGGTCCGCGCAAACTGGAATATTTAAGCAACAGCAGACCCAGTTGGTAGGAGGTTGAGTGGCTGCTAATGGCAAAAAGTGAGGTCCTTCATGCGTCAGACGGGACTTCCAGACGATCGCGGATATTATCGACAGGTAGCAGTCGTTAAGCCTTATTTGGGAGGATTTGTTCGGCATAGATACTTCCGTCTT
>DWJZ01001426.1:0-23529 GCA_018249125.1 Asbolis capucinus
GTCGAACAAACAGTTTCTGACAAAATATTAGATCAATCAACCTTATATTACATAATATTCCTTACCACCAACCTGAATAGGCTATTTGACAACATTGAAATAATACTACAAATTATGGTCAAATAATAACATAAAAAACATATTTCACTTAATTTCACGGTACTTTATGTGTAAATTTCGACAAATTCATATCTACATATTTCATCTGTGACAGAAACACTTATGATTGGTCACAACTCTAGTTACATCACATTGCCGTAGAATCGGATTCCTAGACATACTGATAAACGAGTCATGACGTCACGTGCCAGGTGTTCGGGGACATTACAAAAATATGCGTTTTTGGCGCGGTTTTAAAAATTTAAACTTTGGTATTGATTTTCAAATACAAATAGTTCTTTTTTCCCAGAGATATTAACGTAGACTTTTTATAACATATAGAATCTTCTAACAGTACTTAAATAAAATAGTGAAATAGCCTATTTGGCTGTATTTTTTACAACCTCACAAAAATAATAATTTGTTTTTGTTAGCTCAACTATACTGAGTGGTAGAGAGTTCCTTGGCAGTAGAATAGTTTACATGAGGCGTCTACTAAGTTATGTCTGTTACATACCTGTTCCTCAGAGCAGACCCGAATAACATGTTCGGCTTTCTCAATTCCTTCCTTAGTTCCGGTAATCGTTATGATCTCACTATTGTCTGCAATGCTGGGCACACTAATCTTGGTCGCTGTATCTTTCTCCAGGTCCTTCAGTTTTTGCCCCTGCTTACCCAAAATCCAACGGTGATGTTCTTTAGGAATTGCAATTTGTTTGCTTGCCTGTAATACAATTTTAACATAAACATTGGCATGAATGACATGAAATCAACCAAAAATAACCTCGAATTGCAAGTACTGACCACGTGTCAATGTCACCCCAAATGTTGAAGTTTTTATGCCACCTAAAGGCCTCCGAGATGGCTTGCGAGAGTATCATATGAGTATAAAGATTGTCGGCTAATAATAATAAATAACTTAAATACACTAAAATCAATGCACCTACCTGTTGTTGGAAATGAGTCAAAATCTGACGTCTCGCATCAAGCACGGCGCTATGCTTTCCAGTGATCAAGAAAGTAAGACTGCCATCCTTGCTAGTAGATATCTCGATATGGGCGTCGGTGTCCTTGGTGATGGCTTGACAAGTCCTCAGAGATTCCCCCTCGCCGAAAGTATTAGCATTGTCCAACTTTCTCTCTTCATAAGGTACATGAAAAACCTGAAATCATCAATACACATTTGAATAAATCTGCAACTGACTGTTTCTGTACATGAACATATTTGGGAGGAATTATTATTGAGAGTTTTAGTAATGAATAGACGTTGGCCTGTTTGTCGGGACACTTGTGCACGATAATCTCGAAAACGACTGGTTCGATTTCAACGTGGTTTTTACTGATGGATTAACATAAGCCCAGCTTAGATGAACATTACATTTATGCCACATTAGTTATAACGAAGCGAAAACAGTTACTAGACCCAAAAATTTCAGTAAAATGTTATGTATAATACCGATATGTATAGGTAATATAATCAAACCATAATACGAGGTATGTATTGATTGTCTGATAATCGTGATGGATTAATGATAAGAGTGCTTGCAAAATTAAAGTAGGTAAATAAAAACATTTTAGATACGAACTAAAAACTTAACTAGAATGCAGAAGTCTTAAATTAAGTAAACTATTCGACTCGGCATTCCAACGTGGCATTTATGTGACAGGTGAACGTTTGTTGTTAGCTGATTTGTTTTACTCATGGCGCCCGAGCTACTGGGAATCGTAGGGCCGGGATATGAGGGTGTAAGCATTTATTTATAGAAAATAAAAAAGTATGTAAAAAAATGTCCCATCACTACATAATTTGAAGGACTTTTTATCCAACCAACTCTTTGAAGTTTTTATAATGCCACAACATGTTTTAGTATTTTTTGTCATTATATAAAATACCTGTGATGAATACAAGATCATCATGCGTAATGTGTAAGAACATGAGAGAAATGACCCATATTGATTAATGAAATCAAAATTAAAATTTATTTAAAGCGATCTAGCTGGCAGTCATATAATGTAAAACGAAAAATTGCTGGAAATTTTACTAGTGTATTAATTAATGAACGTAACAACATATGGCGGTATGTGTACACGTTTACAGTGTACAATCGCGGACACGTGGTACACGTCAGTAGATAACACTTTATTACCTGGGTATGCAGAGACGATCCCACTCGCAGTTTGTTCGTCACTTGCTGAATGTTCCGCTGCACCGGCGGCTGGGAGTGCGGCAGTGCAGGAAACAGGTCGTCGTAAGCGTACGAGCCGCTGTTATCATAACCCACGTTATTCATTTCCTCAGGGTGCACGGGTATCTCGGGGTGAACCGGTAAAATATCTCCAACCATCATGGATTGTTGCTGATGCATCATTTTTGTCTCCTCCAGCAGTCCTTGTCCGCGCCGAGTCGTTACAGTACTACAGCAGAAATGAGCTATATTAAAATTTTTACATACCTATATCATATGTGGAGCATTATATATTTTATATTTAAACAATTGATTAAACAAACTATGTCACAATTCAATACAATTATACAAGCTGTTCATTAATTATGTTGAGGGTCAGGCCTACGAGCTGTCAAGGATACTTATTTTACTAAGTCAGACACACCAAAGATTTTTCTTATTTCATACAGGATGATTTAAATACAATCAATGTGCAATCATAAGTGAAAGTTCAAGGGAGTTAACACTAATTATGTCCTGAGTTATTCATTTATATATTATTGTTTTTTACAATATTCAATAAATATAAAAAATATCTTTGAACAACTCGCACAAAACCTCAAGCATTAACATGCACTATGGTGATTGTAAATAATAAAAATACAGACATATTTTTAAATACACACTTTTATAAATGTATTTTGCATCCAGACACAGAAAAAACATTCCTGTTCATCACGGAAAAATTTGTTCTGGATGGGAGTCAAAACCAAAACCTACACTGGTTTACAAATCACTAGACCAAGAGGCCAATAAATTTGTCTAATATGCTCAGATTAGCTTCCAAGTCAAAAACAGTAGATAAGTACCATACCCACAAACTTATTTAGATTGTAGATATAAATATCTGCTAATCAACATAGCAAAAGTGTTCACGAAAAATAAACACACAAGGATTAATAACTCCATTAAGTTTAATAGCCTTTTGAAATGTCTTTTAAAACACCTACAGAAAAATTGTGAAAAAAATATATGGTGTGCCTATTTATAATTTTTAAACTGTAAAACATGAAAAACCACATAAAAGTTATTACTGGATGATTCACTAGGTTGTCAAGAGATGACTCCTATAAATGTATGATAATGATATTGTTGATATCAATCAAATCTTTATCACTTTTTCATAATTTTTGTCAATTATAATTTGCCTGATTATGTATTGCAGTTAGCAGTGTATTCTGCTTGTAAAGCAAGCACTTGATTTCTGGTGGGAGAGTAAAGTGCCAAATGAATGTTTATTTCTTGGTTATGGATGTTAGTCATGGAATTATTTTATTTTTGTTTTGTCTATGCCAAGTACTCGTGCCAAGTACAATTGCAAGACTCTAGAACCTTAGTGTGAGGTATGATTGTATAGTTCATATATTCATGTGACTTGGTAGTGATTCAGTTACAATTTGAATAAAGAATTAATATACCTTTAATAAAGTGAAACTGTTTTTCGCTTTGTATTAATACTATCATTTTGCATCACTGATGTATATTTTAGAATAAAAAATGTCAATTGACATTTCATTTTAAAGTATAATTGATGAAAACAAAAACACTGTTTATTTTCCTATCCTGTGAATAAAATATTGAGTTCTAAAAAATGTGCAGTGACTTCACACCATTGGATGAATGATATCAATACACTTGTATTTTGATATTAAGTAGTGAGGAGACGTTAGAAATTTCACAAGCAAGTTTACAACCATAGAAAACTGACAAAATATACATGAAAAATGTAACTGCGATGAGTAAAACAAATTCCAACAGAACACCAATCTGTTTTGGTGCAAAATAAAAATGATGAAATTATATCTTTTACTAACAAAATAAATTAAAATATCGAAACTTTACTTTCTCATTGCAATTTAGAGTATAGGTATTTTTATTTTTAAACCCCTATACTAATGACAACCTATTGAAACTATAAAGCATGTTTATTGAAATATTACTGTTTATCAGGATTATGATAAATGTATAATTAAACAAGACAGGTATTAAGCAGCAAGATAACAAAATCTGAGAAGGCTAAAGGCCACATATTTTGTGTCAGAATTAGTTGATTGTTGTTGCAAATTGCAAGCGGGAACAGATAAGAAAAGGTCTTTAAATGACTCTGGTAATCATTATACAAATGAGAACAATAATTAATACTATGTAACACTATTTTATGTAATTACAACTATGTAACACTATTTTATGTAATTAGGTATAAGAATTATGTATGTATTTGTTTAAAAGTTCATGAATTAATTCCCATAGTAACAGTCCCTCAAGTAACTATTCAACTATTCAATTCAATTTCCAGCACTTTTTTAAAAAGAAATCATTCCTCATTTTGGAGTATTATAAAGTCTTATTAAGAAATAATGATAAAGCAAATGGATGATATGTGAAAAATGCAGAATTAATTTTAAAAATTGTAATGCAAGTTCTATGTGAAGATGGTGGGATAGACTGAACAGATTTTAAATGTTGTAAGAATAATAGTTAACTTATTTAATGATTATTAAGAGTTGATTAACCAATTATACAACCATAAATACAGACACCAATGATAACATTTCTGTATGACCAATAAATAATTACCCATATTGGTTAGTTGCTTTAAAGTAAATGAATACTTTTTTTTAAATTCCACCCCATACAATAAATATTATAGGAGTATAATACAACTATTACATATATTCCACTATGATGTTCCGGTTGATCTATACACAACTTAAAACTTATAAGTTATCTCATACATAAATAGAGTATATATGGTATTTTTTTAATTATCTTATAAGTCAATGATGTTTAATGTGAACAGCATACCGTTGTTACAGGCTATATTGGAGTCAAATTGATAAAATTAATATTGACTTATTATTAACATTCTTCCGCTAGTTTTTGATAATACGTGTCACCTTCTTCCAACACATTTGACGTGGAACTAGTCTACAATATAGTGATACATACCGAACGTACTGTAGCCAAATCAACCAGGAAGATTATCCTTTACACGCCAGGATCGCTGATTCTTGCTCCTAAAGAAAAATCGTAGGCATTTTTATTAGAATCTAGTAAAAACAATAAAATTATTTTATTCAGCACATACACGTACCCAATGCTGCCGCGAGCAAGGAGAACATAACCCATAGATTATCAAAGTTGCAAGCTTGAATTTATCAAAAGAAACCACAGATGTAATCAAGCCAAAATCATAGAGTACTTATAATAATGATGAACTAGTAGAGACCAAAAAATTCAGAAGATAAATTACAAAAACAAGAAGTTATATATGTGCTTACTCAATTCACCATAAGACTTTTAATATGAATAGTTCTTTTTTTTCTCTGAATAGGACATCGTTTATTGTAAAAATTTCGATAGAATAAATTTTACTAATTTATGAGTATTTTAGAATTGCAAATTATATTATTCTCTATCCCGCCTTTTATTTCTTATTTATTATAATTATTGTTAGTCCATCTGCTTTAATTTATTATTATTTTTTTTTATTTTAGTACTTACAGAGTAAAACTCAACGTGAAACTTAATGTGAGTCTTAAACTGTGGTATCAAATCGGTCTCTAATTTGTCTGTGAGAGTTCTAATTATCGGAGTTTTCGCTTCTCTTCTATTGTCAATTTGTCAATGAAATATTGATGGACTTGCGGAAAGTGGTTTGGTCAATAGATTGAGATTTAAATAGTATGGTGTATGTTTAAAATCATATCAATTTATTATTATCGTTCGCATATCAACAATGGACAAAATACCTAGAACACACGAAGGTAAGTTACGATCACAATAACATGGTGCCCGCCAGCCATTTTTGTCACGTCTATCAACATAATCAACAAATTTCCCCAAAAATATTACACTAATTTTAGTGTTACACTTTGAATTAACTTATTTTATGTAGATAATTACTAATTTATTATCTAATAAAATGCAGGTAAGGGTTCAAACAAATTTATCACTAGTAATGATAACCTAACATTATGAAAACAACAGTTTCTTATTATGCATTACTATATTATGCTTTCTGATCTGTAATGATCTAAAACTCCGTTTACTTCTTTAAATTTAAGTTTTATAACTAATCTGCTATAGTAATAAAATGTTGCCAAGAAATTGTTTTTGAAATTTCATTCTTACATTTGCAGCAATAGAAGCTCAAATTAGAGAAATCCAATCTAAAAAGAACGAATTGCCAGAGAATGGTTCAGGGAAAGGAGTGTCGCTTGGCGAAACCTATTACGACAGTGATATATATGACAACGCTGGTCAGGGTGGCAAGTCGAGATACGATGGATATGTGACATCAATTGCTGCCAATGATGAAGTGGAGGATGAAGATGTTGAGAATGTACCCATCTCACAGAAAAGACCAGGCTATACAGCACCAGCTTCTCTTTTAAATGACATTGCACAGGTAAAATATATCATCATAACATACAATTTTTTATTTTTATTTACTTCATCTCACTGTTGGGCCTGTAATAAAGGTGTCTCTTCATAACTAAAGAGGCCAATTACGTAGTCCACCACAATACTCTAAAGCAAGTTTGTGGAGTTTTACATAGGAGTGTTGAATTATATTGGAGTGGAGTTTTGCAGTGTTAAATTTTATGTTAAACTGCACTAAAGTGTTGAATCACAAAGTTATAATGGTGCAAAATGCCACTTAATTCTTTCTTACAGTTTGTATGATAGTAACCACACTATAGCAATGTGAAAAAAAATAAGGGGGGACAATGCAAATCTCTGTGGTTTTGTAAAGTTTTTATTTCATTTATGTGTTTTTATAAATCACAAATAGTTAAAATAACAAGATTTCAGACACTGGTTGTCTATAGTTCTGCCACAATGCAAGAAGAGTGTATTCCAACAATCATCAACATCTAGTACAAGCAAGCATAGCAGGATTTTCCTTGCCACATAATTCACAATCAATTAAGTTATGTAAAGGAGGCAAAAACTTTTTATATATAGACTTGCAACCCTGACCACAACCAATAGTGGTTGCCAAGCATAGATTGCTGATAATAATTATTCTCCTATTGCAGTAGAAGTATAGATGATTTATAGTTTGAATAACATAAAAAATATATTTTCAGAGTGATAAAGATTATGATCCCTTTGCGGATAAAAGGAGGCCGACTATTGCCGATAGAGAAGATGAGTATCGACAGAAAAGGAGAAGGATGATCATATCTCCAGAGCGAAATGATCCATTTGCAGAAGGTATGTTTATTTGTTATTGTATATTGCTGTATTATGATTCTTATTTCTCCATTAAGTTTTCAAATATGAGTTAGTTTGCACTCTGTTCTTGTCAGATTAAGAAATTATATGTGCATTACTTTAAATTTGGCTGGTTTGTATATTTATTGACCTTCTGAACTTCAGTATTAAACACTGTGACACTTTAATATATTTTTTACAGGTGGTAAAACACCAGATGTTGGCTCCAGAACATACACAGAGATTATGAAAGAACAGTATCTGCGCGCTGAAGAAACAGAGGTAATTATAAAGGAACTTTTCCCCTATCCAATATATCACACACCAAATCTTGAATAAATTTCAAATATTTTGTTGTATATTTGATTTCAGTTAAGAAAAAAGTTAATGGAGAGAGCTAGGGAAGGAACACTGAAGCCAGTAGCGCAACCTAATGGTGAGGCTGTGAAACCTGCTGCTAAACGTAAGGGTCGATGGGACCAGAGCTCAGAGGAAACTCCTACAGCGAAGAAGTCAGTGGCAACAACACCGAGCTCTCAGGCGACTCCATCTTGGGATGCGGAGGTATACACTCCCTGCATAACATTCAATTAATTCAAGTGCTATTAAGTAATTTTTTGTTTCCTAACCCTAATTCTTTTTAAAACTAAGCATCAATTTTTTTTCTATACTCTCTTTTTCATTATTCAAATAAAGGACGAAAATTATATTGCCAATATGGATTCTCATTTTTAAATGTAATTAAGGTTGCATTATTTATTGAGAGCATATTAAATTAAAAACTACATTAAAAAATAACTCATCAAGAAGTAACATTATTATGTAATCAAAGAGAGGAGCATGGGAAGAAACGCCCGGAGGTGGGGCTCGTGGCGGGGAGACCCCGGGTGCTACGCCCTCGGCGCGAGTATGGGATGCTACACCTGGCCACATCACACCCGGACATGCCACACCTGGTCGAGATACCCCTGCTCAACATGCCTCACGACGCAACCGCTGGGATGAAACACCAAAAACAGATAGAGGTAAACTTTATGGATATTAGTAACTTGTTTCAATAAAGTGTAATAAAACATGAAGGATAAAACTACAAAAGTACATTATGATACTTGTGTACAATGCACATGCATGTCATAGACGTTTTTCAACACACTTGGCATGAAAATATTATGAGGTGTTTTCGCTCATGTGAAGTTTATAATTTTAATAAGCGATCTTAAAGCAGCGAAACTGTTACCAAATATTCCCGTAAATTGCCCGAATGCCTTATTTTTTCTAAGCTATACGCGCGCAGGTGTTCATTGAAATCGGCAAATAACAAATATTAAAAAATCTGCTGTATTATGCAGTTAAATTAAGAACGCGTTAGGCCATGTCGCCTCATAATATATTTTTTTCTTCATGGAAATGTAGAAACTCCGGGCCATAACAGCGGGTGGGCAGAGACGCCGAGAACAGATCGTGGCGTGGGCGTGGACACGATACAAGAGACGCCGACGCCGGGCACCAAACGCCGCTCGCGCTGGGACGAGACTCCGGGTGCCACGCCGGCCGCGGCCACGCCCACTCCTTCGCATGCTACGCCGTCACACGCCACGCCGTCGCAGGCGACGCCATCTCACGCCACACCGACACCACACACGCCAGTCTTTACTCCGGGGGGTGTAAGTATAAAGTCATCCTGCTGCTAGGCTTTCTTCTCACTATGTGCTGGTACCCCGACTACGACCCTGACCAGTGTAGATTGGTAAACTACACACACACACTTGAAAACTTATTGGAGAGCTCTTAAAATTTAATGAAAACATCAGAAGTTTCCTCATATTTTCTTACATTAAATAAGTGTTGATTTATTATGAATGACCAAATAAATTTTGAAAATGTGCCTATACTTGGATTCAGAAGGCCAACATTTAAACTGATAGACTATTCTATGTATTAACTCTCAATTTTTTTTTGTAGTCAACACCAGTGGGTGTTAAAGCTATGGCGATGGCCACTCCGACCCCAGGCCATGTGGCAGCTATGACACCAGAACAGCTCCAAGCTTACCGGTGGGAAAAAGAAATCGACGAGCGTAATAGACCTTATACCGATGAAGAATTAGATTCCATGTTCCCTCCCGGGTACAAGGTTTTGCCACCTCCAGCAGGTATGTACTAATTCATTAGAGCCTAACTTAAGGTAGATAAATCAAGTTTGCTTAAACCTAGATATTTCAAAGCTCAAACCATGCTTTAAATTGAACAGGTGGACAAAAAGTCACTAATCACCACTTTAGTTTCAGGACACATGTATTGTACTAAGCCAACATCATGAGGGGATCTCGTAATGGTTTTGTTCACATGTGTATATTGCCAATTATAATCAAAAAGCGAGACACATTTTAATTTAAAATTTTTCTTTCAGATGAATGATGACTAAGGCTTTACAGTCAGCCGTTGGATAGACTACCAGTTACGCTTACTACTAGTTGCTGTTATATTAGTGTGACGTAACAGATAGTTTGTTTAACGGAGTACGTTTTTGATTGTTGGTGTTGTTGCCCAGGTTATGTCCCGATTCGGACGCCGGCTCGTAAGCTGACGGCGACGCCCACGCCGTTGGCTGGTACCCCAATCGGCTTTTTCATGCAGACGGAGGAAGTGGGCGGGTCTGCGGCGGCTGCGGCGCGCCTGCTCGATCCCCAGCCCAAGGGTAGCCAGCAGCTGCCCTTCATGAAGCCGGAGGACGCCCAGTATTTTGACAAGCTGCTCATTGACGTCGACGAAGACTCGCTGTCGCCCGAGGAGCTCAAGGAGAGGAAGATCATGAAATTGCTGCTTAAAATAAAAGTAAGCCTCTCAAAGCACAGAATCTATTCCAAAATCCATTCCCTTCCCGACCACTCTTTCAATTTTTCCTCGCATTGATCAATTGTTATTTAATGAAATTACCAATATAGCACTCTTGTATCATTACCTATTTTTAAGTCAAAATTTATATTTAATAGAGATTAAGCTTTAGGCAATCTACAACGAGTACATGAACACTAATGTTTTTAGAACGGAACTCCGCCCATGTGTAAAGCAGCGCTCCGTCAGATCACTGACAAGGCGCGGGACTTCGGCGCCGGCCCGCTCTTCAACCAGATCCTACCACTGCTCATGAGCCCGACGCTCGAGGACCAGGAACGACATCTGTTGGTCAAAGTCATTGACAGAATCCTGTACAAGTTAGACGACTTGGTTCGACCATATGTTCACAAGGTTGGTATTAGAATAAATAATTTGTTTATATAGTATAATTCTCCATAAAATACATACACAGTATAGAGGACCGATTTTCGTGAACAAAAGAACTTTCAAAACTTGCCTTACTTTAAACTTGAACGCCCCATAACCTAACAGCATAAAAATATTTTGAAACAAGAAATATAATTAAAAACCAAAAAGCCGACTGCGAAAACTAACCACCAAATAACTTGTACGGTTTTTGACAATTTGTGTTAAAACTGTTGTATGCATGTTATATATAATATATACATTTTTGAAATGGTCTTTTCACGATCTTTCATTAACACCCATATTGCTTAGATAAAAAATAATCTTACCTAACCAAGCATTCACTTCCAACAATTCATTTCCAGTCGCCATTTTGAAAATGTATATACATCCAAGGAACTACTAAAGTATTTTTATCATTAATAATGTTTGTATTTTATTTAGATTCTTGTTGTCATTGAGCCTCTTCTAATTGACGAAGATTACTATGCGCGTGTGGAAGGTCGAGAGATCATATCGAATTTGGCCAAAGCGGCAGGGCTGGCTACCATGATATCGACAATGAGACCGGATATCGACAATATCGATGAATACGTACGTAATACCACTGCTCGGGCCTTCGCTGTTGTCGCTTCTGCGTTAGGTACGTATATTGAAGTAAAACATGACTTTAATTTTTAAAACATTTTTTACCGTGAAAGGCACTCACGATTATTGTAAATTACACTAATATTGCAACCCAGTTGCATGGATTATGGTCACAACCAGTGTTGATTAATTTCAATAATCATAAAATCATCATAAAATCATCTCACTGTTTAAAAAAAACCCTATTCATTCATACATATTCTACACAAGTATTCTTCAAGTTTTCATATTTTTTATCAACAAATGAGTTAATAATGCAAGTTAGTGTAGTAAATGGTGTTAGGAAAATTCTTTAGACACCTTGAACTGTATTGACGCCTGGTCATATTTGTTCAGGGGGCAGAAACTAGGAATTCTGTCTCATCTAATTACAATTGTCGTAAAATGTTAATATTGCACTGATGATAATTAATATTACACTGTAAATTACTTTATTTGTTATATTTATAAAATAAACAGGTATCCCATCCCTGCTACCGTTCTTGAAGGCTGTGTGTAGATCCAAGAAGTCCTGGCAAGCGAGACACACTGGAATAAAGATTGTCCAACAGATCGCTATTTTGATGGGCTGCGCTATACTGCCGCACTTGAAGTCACTTGTGGAAATTATTGAGCATGGTATGTATTTAATAACCTAACAGAAATCAAAATTAAATCATTTATTCATAAATTATTATTATATATTTCGCAAAGTTTTCATAATATTGAGGAGAAGAAACGGCGAAATAAACTCACATTTTTTCAATAACACAAAATAATAATACAAAATTATTGTAAAGAACAAAATCAATAAGAACCAATAGCTCACAGTGATTTTTCCGTATAAAATTGTGTCATATCAGGAATCAAATAAATAAGATATTTGATTTAATATATAATAAATGTGTATGAATATAAACACAATTACCCCTTTTTATACAGGTTTAGTAGACGAGCAACAAAAAGTCCGCACAATCACAGCCTTAGCAAGCGCAGCCCTGGCAGAAGCTGCCACTCCATACGGTATCGAGTCCTTCGACTCGGTCCTGAAGCCGCTGTGGAAGGGCATCAGGACCCACCGCGGTAA
Organism: Asbolis capucinus; assembly: GCA_018249125.1. Taxonomy (NCBI): domain Eukaryota; kingdom Metazoa; phylum Arthropoda; class Insecta; order Lepidoptera; family Hesperiidae; genus Asbolis; species Asbolis capucinus. The sequence goes on from DWJZ01001426.1 coordinate 12,525, forward strand.
AGGTCTCGCCGCCTTCCTCAAGGCCATCGGATACCTCATCCCGCTCATGGATGCGGAGTACGCCAACTATTATACTAGGGAGGTGATGCTCATCTTGATTCGTGAGTTCCAGTCGCCTGATGAGGAGATGAAGAAGATTGTCTTGAAGGTATTGTTGTTTGTCTTACATTAATAACAATTCTTGTTTATAATAGGTAAGTGAGTAGGTCTTGAGCTGGAGAAATCCACCCAGGACAATAATAAATGGAAATTAGGAGTTGTTTGGTTCAATGTTTTTACATTGCTATAATTGTAATTTAATTCTTGTAAATTTTGGGACATATTGATGCGCAAGATTACCATTCGTCTGTACTGTAACTGTTAGATTTAACTATGGTTTTAAAGCAAATTTTGTTTAACAGATAATGGAGATTATAGAAATATTAAAAGCTATTTGTTTAACAGATAGTCTTGTCGACATATAAGTCAAACATAGAGGGGATTTACATTATTTAAAATGTCAAGTGGAGGTGGATTTTTCTTTACAAGTGTATTGAAAAACGTCGTATGCCACTCGTGTGCATTGTTCCGTACATACTCGACCTTCCGTCTGACTTCTGACCGATGTAGCACACTCGTATCATAATGTAGTATTCCGCTGTGTCCAGGTAGTGAAACAGTGCTGCGGCACGGACGGTGTGGAGCCTCAATACATAATGGACGAGATCCTGCCGCACTTCTTCAAACACTTTTGGAACCATCGCATGGCGCTCGATCGCCGCAACTACCGCCAGCTGGTCGATACTACTGTTGAGATCGCTAATAAAGTATGTATTACAATAATATTTATTTCAAGATATTTATGTAACTAACCGCTAACAATCAGAGTCGTTAATTGTTTCTTAAATAGCTTATTAAATCGAAATTTTAATAAAGATTTTATATAGAAAGCTACTAAAATCGCTTCCTATTGTTTGTTATATTACTTGACTTGCTGTGGACAACACATTACATTAGGGTTATAGTCATAAGTATTAAAATATTCCATAAATAGTCTTAAATATACTTAGTTTAAATAAAATCTTAATATTAATAAATCGAAAATAACTGGATTTATTACTATTTTGGACTTAATTTTTACGTTTCATTTAGTACTTTGAACATTTTAATGTTTTCTTGAAAATTGAGGGAGCAAAATATTTGGTTTTTGAATTTTGATGTGAATATTAACAATATTAATTTCAGGTGGGTGCTTCAGAAATTATAAATAGAATTGTTGACGATTTAAAAGATGATAACGAGCAATACAGAAAAATGGTAATGGAATCCATTGAGAAGATATTGGCTAATCTTGGAGCCGCTGATATAGATTCAAAGCTCGAGGAGGCACTTATTGACGGTATACTTTATGCATTCCAAGAACAGACCACAGAGGTATTTATTATTTTACATATATTTTTTTACAAATCTTATAATTTAATCCATTTAGTAACACAAGATGGATTGATTCTTTCCCACCGATTCTTTAAAGTGTATGTTAATTTTATATTCTGTAAAAAACATAATACAAAACTCTATTTTTTGTTAACCTAAGTGCTATGGAATAGTTATGTTCATACTGGAGACAAATCTTCAAAGGATAACATTTGTTGCAATTAATTTGTAATTTTGGATCATTAATTATTTAAAAAATATTTTGACTAACTTAGTTTAAAACATCCTTTGTTTTACTTTATCATTATGTTAAACGATACCACTAAGAGCCTTCGCCTTTCTTTGGTGCAGCTGAAAGTTGAAGATAGGGTTCTTTAAACTAAAATCAATTTTAATTTAAGCTTAGCTCAATATATTAGTAAAAAACGCATTCAAGACGGATCAGTTATTTTTTAACCTAGCGCGGACCACAGATATAGCACACACAGACAGTCAAACAGTCTTTAGTGTTCCGTTCCTATAATACACAATTTCAAATTGACCTAAGTTGTAAACTTGATATTGTAGTTTACCCGAAATTATTTGACCTTATTTATCCAGGACGTTGTTATGTTGAACGGGTTCGGCACGATAGTGAACCAGCTGGGCAAGCGCGTGAAGCCGTACCTGCCGCAGATCTGCGGTATCATTCTCTGGCGCATGAACAACAAGTCCGCCAAGGTGCGCCAGCAGGCCGCCGACCTCATATCACGGATTGCTGTCGTCATGAAGACTTGTCAGGAGGTCAGTCATCATAACGTGGACTATTATTTATATTATTATTATAAGTATATAATACAAGGTCGTTAATACATTAGTATATAATAAATGAATGATGAAAGGAATTTAAACAAAAATATCGCCGCCATACCGCGTATCTCAAAAAAAAATGTATGTATTATGTTACTTTGACATTAACGCAAAATTTATTAACAAAATTAATATACAAGTACATTATAAATTATACATTTTTCCAAAGGTATAACCCCGTTATTTTAACACATCTGTTCTCATAAACCACATCTTCATTTACAAAATTGTATGTAAGGGGTGTTTTAGATCGTAATTTCGTATATGTACATATGGGAAATCTTGACAGTATGTTGACATGTTGAAAAATATGTAGATGTACGCTATCTGTACTTCTTACACATAAAGAAATAATAAATTATTTGTAGATTTCGTTGACTGTATGTTGATTTACCGAGTAATATATGCTATAATATTATTAATTTGTTTCAGGAAAAACTTATGGGTCATCTTGGTGTTGTACTGTACGAATATTTAGGAGAGGAATACCCCGAAGTCCTGGGTTCTATCCTAGGGGCACTGAAAGCCATCGTCAACGTCATTGGTATGACGAAAATGACCCCGCCTATCAAAGATCTGCTCCCGAGACTAACGCCCATCCTGAAAAACAGGTAGGTGCCTTCATGAGATACATTGGACTAATATTTCACGTGTCATTAATGATTTCGTGTTCTTTCAGACATGAAAAAGTGCAAGAGAATTGCATTGATTTAGTTGGACGTATTGCAGACAGAGGGCCGGAATTCGTATCGGCGAGGGAATGGATGAGAATATGTTTTGAACTGCTGGAACTGTTGAAGGCGCACAAGAAAGCTATCAGACGCGCCACCGTGAACACGTTCGGCTATATAGCCAAGGCGATCGGGCCGCACGATGTGCTCGCCACTCTGCTCAACAATCTCAAGGTTCAGGAACGACAAAACAGGTTAGTATTATCTATACTAATACTAGGGTCCGTCCGTGTGTTCTGTTGATTAAAAGTAGTCTATGTGAAATGAAATGCATTTATTTCGTCTTAGGAACCTTACTTAATGAAATTCAAAATATAACCATAATGTTATTCCAGATACCATGTTATGTTTAACTCTTACAGTTATGTAACAATAACCACTTTTCTCTGGAAACTGGGTCTTCCAAAGCAAAGCGAGGGCAGTTTTTAATTTACAAATAAATCCTCGACACCATATGTCTGTTACTATTGTGTCACAATAACTACTTTTTTTAGGTAACTGGTAATGAACAGAAAAACGAGAATGAATGATATTCATATTATTTGTATGTTTCAGAGTTTGTACCACAGTGGCCATAGCTATAGTAGCGGAGACCTGTTCCCCCTTCACAGTCTTACCGGCTCTCATGAATGAGTACAGAGTGCCGGAGTTGAATGTACAGAACGGGGTGCTGAAGTCACTATCATTCTTGTTTGAGTATATCGGGGAGATGGGTAAAGACTACATTTATGCTGTGTGTCCCTTGCTGGAAGATGCTCTGATGGACAGGTAAATTTCAAATTACTTGTTTTTTGGCTATTTGTAGGTTGAAATGTGAATTATTTAATAAAGTTGAAAAACGATGTTAATGGATAGATAAATACATCGTGGTTATTTTTTATCGCTTACGTAAGGTGCAACGATATTTTGTGGGGCTCAGTGTACATGTTTAGTACAAAGTGCCATAGTTTATACCTGTAGAAACTAGTAATTTATTGCTAACCAAAACCAAGTAATTACTTTAGAAATAAATAAAATTTAAAATGGGATTTATGAAATTGTAAAAACACGGAAATTAAGAACCAAATGAATGTTGAGAGGTAGTGGTAGTGTGTCCATATAATTCAGAGTACATTATTAAACGGTAGTAAAGTGTGATTGTGTACTGGGTATTTGTTTTTCCTCGGATATTATATCACCGATTAGCTTTTTCCCGCGGCTACATCTGCGTGGCACTATATATTTTAATGGTTATATCGATAACAAAAAAAATTGCATTACTTTCGTCTCCTTTCAATCCTCTCATCCTTCCTCATGTATCCTCCATCCTTTCACGATAAAAAGCAGTATATGTTTTGATCTTTGTAGCAAGTTTCATCAAAATCGGCTCAGTAGTTTAGTCGTGTAAGGTAACAGACAGTTATTTTAGCATTTATTGTATTAGTAATCATTATGATGTAGACATTCCAACCTGCATATTTGCAGAGACCTGGTGCACAGACAAACGGCGTGCGCGGCGATCAAACACATGGCGCTGGGCGTGTACGGCTTCGGCTGCGAGGATGCTCTCATCCACCTGCTGAACCATGTGTGGCCCAATATCTTCGAGACCTCGCCGCATCTCGTCCAGGCATTCATGGACGCTGTGGAGGGCATGAGGGTGGCCCTCGGCCCTGTTAAAATACTACAGTATGCGTTGCAGGTGTGTTGATTTACATTGTAATCATAAAAGTGGTGTCTTGAGAAGTTTGTTTAGCTGTTTTTTATCCGAAATGAAACCTTTATGAAACGGTAGACTTGAATTTTAATTTAAATTTGGTGTTCATTTGGTTAAACTTTTTTACAAATATACAGGATGTCCGGTAATGAATGGATAAGCTTGAAATGGATCATGGTAGAACTAATGGCCATTAAGAAAAAAAATACTGATTAAAAAATAACAAGTAGTTTCCAAGATATGATTTTTTTAATAATATCGATATTTTTGCTGCCTTATTTTACATTTTTGTACACCACACAAAGCTGATCACTCTACAGCCACCTAAAAAGTCACAGAACCGGGTAATTTATTTTGATTAGCCCTAAAATAATGCTTATTATTTATTTAAAAATATATGTTTTACAGGGTCTATTCCACCCGGCCAGGAAAGTGCGAGACGTGTACTGGAAGATTTACAACACGCTGTACATCGGCGGGCAGGACGCGCTCGTGGCCGGCTACCCGCGGATACAGAACGACCCCAACAACCACTTCGTGCGATACGAACTAGATTACCTCTTGTAACATTAATGATAACACTATAATATAATAATACGTCTCATTAGATTATTGGTTTGATTTTAGTTTTTATTATAGGGAACTGTTGGTATTTGCAATATTTGCTTTGCCGTATTTACTATATCTATATATTCAATGTTTCCTAAATATACCTGTTATATGAAATAAGTAAAAATTAAAGTTTGTTTCGACCAATCTTCTGTAGTAATAGATTTTCATAAATCAGTTACAATAATAGGCTTGAAGGCAACTTTATCTTCGAAGTACAAAATTTACTCAGTAGTCATCAAATATATAAACGTCTTTACATTTAACAAGAAATACCCCGAAAGAGCCATTATCAGATTATCTTGGAGGGGGTCGATATAACATTAGATGAATCATCAATAGTAAACTATTCATAGTTTTCAAAAAATTCAATATCAAAAGTATTTATAATAATAATAATTGAACCAATTGCATTTCTTTTTATGGCGAGAGTCGTTTATTTTGATCATTACATAGATTTCATAATTATTGTATCTTAGACTTTAATTATTACCTTGTCAGTGCTAATTTATCATAATTACTTATGAGTAACTCAGAATAGTTTCGCCCTTATACGGAAGACAATAAGGTAAACTCTTAAGAGTATTTCGTAAGAACGTCGTAGTTACGTCCTTATTGTTTTCTGTTGTCGATTTGTGTACTTTAAGACTATTCATATTATTGACCGGGCTGTTGGCTTGCGATGGCATTTTGTTTCTAACGAAATGAAATATCCAATAAAAAATCGCGATGAATTCATAACCTCCTCTGTTTTTGAGGTCTGTTTAAAATATAGTTTTCCTTTGTAATTTCAAAATAAATCCCAGTCTTAAGTAATATGTAAATTCTAAAATAAAATAAATTTCGGAACATCAAAATACTTTTATTTATTGCCAATCATGATAATAAAATAACTGGGCAAGAAGTACACCTGTTTTACATTGATTTCGTATGCAGTTATTTAAAAAATAATCAGATTTTTACATTTCTGGAATGTAATGTTACTTCACAGAATAGTGCTATATTAAATTTAGAAAACATTCTCAATAAATTTAAATCAAATTAATGTTACAATACATTATAACGAAATATGCTTGAGTGTTTTGACAATTGCTTTAAAATATGAAAAATATTGTTCATCTTAACTTATTTATTCATATCTTGTACATATTAGGGATATACACAAAATACTACAAAAATAAAATTACATTACAATACATTAGCTACCTGTTTTGAGTTAAGTTAACGTAAATGTACATAAAATATGTTGAGCATTAATAATATCAGTAGTGGCCTTACAAACGCGAATGAAAAATAAATAATAGTTGAGACACCTACAGTAAAAACTCGCGTCAAACTTCATGGCAACTTTTAATTATATTCTATCACGAAATCTTAATAGTAAATATATTATTGAAAAAGATTACATAGTTTACAAATTCACCTGCAATTTACCGACATACACAAAACTTAAAAAAAAAACTGACTCAGCTTTGCGAGTTTTTTACAAGCTTTTATTTAACCTTCGTAGTTTGTCTGTTAGTCTGTTAAGGGTTCGGGTCAAATTTTGCAAGCTTAATAAGACCCACTTCCTCTTACACTACGAAGCTGAAATTTTGCAGAAACCTTTCGTCCTGATATCAATGCATTTTTATGAGATGGTGTTCTGATACTACATTACGGATTGGCTCCAGACAAGGAAACTCCTCAACGATTACGACGAAACATACGAGTTTGCCAGAAAATTTGTCGCGAGTTATCACTAAATACATAAAAATTAACATAAACGATGCGTCAAAGAAAATAAAAAAAAACGGAGTGTCGCTTAAGATTATAATAATATATATTGTATCCTTTAAAATCTTTTAACTTTCCATAACACCTTGTCTTTTGAAGAGTATTTCTATCATTTTTTCTGATGTAAATGAGGTGAAACATTAAAATGAGCTTTTATAATTTATAATACAAAAGTTTGCTGGTGATATTATGAAGCTGCATCGATTAATACTTACAATACAAAAGAACATAACACATAAGTGACTAGAACTATATTCCTGTATACACAGATCTATTGTTAAGTAATTCTCAATGAAGTTTAAACAAATAAAATTACCCTAAAATCTATATTTTTTTGTATATAATATTATTAACATTCGAAATTAAGATATTTAAAAAGCCTCATTTTAACACAATAACTACTTAATACTTTTAAATTTGATTCATTTCTTATAAAGTGCTTTATATAGGAGATCTTGTAAATGGAATGTTACCTGCAACATTTATCACTAGGTCCGGCATAGACTACAGAAATAAGTAAAATCACTAGTCGTCATTATTTATCGGATGAATGCCACTCGTGCCGTTGCTTCACGCGATTGGTTCGTCGAGTGATGTTCGTCATCTGTGGGTCTACCTGTCCTGCGACTCGGTATATTGATCGAAATTGTACATTAGCTTTATTCATCTGTGCTTTAGACTCGCTTACTACACATTCTGTTACAGTACCTGCCTATATTTAGAATTATTGTCGGATTTAAAAAGTATATATATCATGTTAGTATTTAATGGCCTAATGCCAAAATTAATTTGCATTTCATTAATCACCTAAACCATTCAACTTAACCTGCAATCTATACCGTCCCAAGCAATTAAGATTTCTTTAAATTTTAGCACATAATAATACCTAATATATTAAGCAAAACTAGCATACCACAAGCCAAATGACATTTAAACTTATAATTATTGATAATACACAGTATATATTCTACAATATACAGTATACATTGAAACTACGTACACTTACATCGAAGAATAGTATATAAAATTAATATTATTTCATCACGTTTTTGCTGAACCGTACAGAAGAGCACCGAGACACTGGGCATGACATGATGGTCAAAATACCACACTGACTAAATCAACCTTAGTTTTTGGTTATATGTGACATCATATTACAGTCCGTTTTTCTCATCCGTACAAAACTTGTAAACAAACGGGTATATGACAATGTCACAGTTTTGTTATAAAACCGTCACAACCTTTCAAAGTCATACCAGAGTTCTGTCAAAATAACAAAAAAAAACTTTAATACGAACTTTAATATTCGTGTATTTAAATACGAAGTATTACATTGACACAAAAATTGTTTACTAGTTTTGTTAGAATTAAAAAACTGGACTAAAGGGTCTTCATGTAATATATTCCATTAACAGACAATACCGTTAAGTCACGGAGTTATGAAGATATAACTGGAATATTACCCGGATTCCAGAGGGCAGGAGAGACCACCACCTCGGTACATTCGACAGAAGAAAACGTAAATATTGTAATTAAAAATAATTTTGAAAGCTTTTTAATTTTAGAACATCTACATTTTCATTCGTCGATATGCATATTATATAATTAATTGATATTTTACTGAAAGTATTTGCGTTAAACAAAGGAGTTATTTCATCGCTAATTACCGAAGCTAAATATAATTACAATCCCAATTTTTTATGAGTTTTACATCCCAATATGATATTCGTACATTTATAAGGGGGGTTGGGGGGTGGATAACGGGGCAGGCTTTATACTCCCCATATAATAAAACACTAGGGTTTCCCCGTGGCATCGTCCGCGTTGTATGGTAATAAAAAGTAGCTTATATGTATGTTAATCCTGACTACATTCTACCTCTGTGCCAATATAGTTGAGATCCGTAGCCGTATTTTATTTAAAAAGACATATAATCACGTGGGATCAAGCCTCGTACATATTTACCTCATTCTTTTCACATAGACGCACGTTGTGAAGAATAAGCAGTGAAATCAGTCTTAATACAATACTTCTGTCTTATCTATGAGAACAACAATACAAAATAAGACAGTCCACAGTAATTAGCGACGTTTTGTATCAGATCACATAGTATTATTCGTGTCAATGATGAATTAGTTGGTAGTGCAGCATCCCCTGACGGAAGCGTGCACTACAGTGCCCAGGTACAGAGGCTGCCAGGCGGTACCGAGCGGCAGGTCGGGAGCCACGCCCAGTCTCCTCAGTAGGGCGCCGTCGCTCGTCATCGCCCACACTTCGTGCCCGCGAGATGATACGTGCTTCAACGATGTTTCTATATCTGAAGAAATAATTTATGCACAGGAAAAAAGGTATACGAAAAACTGTGAAGATATAAAGTTCTACTGAAAGTAAAACAAGATTTGTTAAAATATTTAAATACACAAGCTTTAATTATGAAGCCCTAGTAGATATGAAGAAACATAAAATTTCATAACTGTTGTTAACCGTTGGGGAGTTCCCTCATCTGGAGCCAACCCTTGACGTAGTATCAGGTCATGCTTGTCATGAAAATGCAGCACATCAGAAAGTTTATGCAAAATTCCAGTTCAGTTATGAAGGAGGAAGGGGGTCTAATTAAGCTTGCAAGATTTGACCCGAACTCTTAAACTAATATACAAACACTAACATACTAATGTACCAACATACAGTGCAAGTTAAATAAAATCTTAAATTCTTAAGTCAAAAGGGTATCCGGTTCGAAGGACCAAAACATTTAAATTTTTTGACTTTCTTCAATCATGCTATCAATTTATAAAACGAAATAAAACAATGTATTTGAATTTGAAGACACCCGTTTATATCTCACGTGAAATAAACGTACGATGTACAATTATTACTTACTATAGCACAACCAATTGGTTCAAAATCCCGCATGAAAATTAGCTTTAAATTGAGTGTAACCGGCGATATACCTATTTCTTAATAAAAAGTCTTGTTGTACCTGTTAAATATTTCCACTGTTTGCCTTCCTGGTTTTCTTTAGATATTTCCGTTCTCACTGCAATCATTCCATTAGAAAGTATGACCCAGGCAGCGCCCCTAGACAGCGATACGGCTTTAGCTCCAACCAACGTTTTCTGAGTTACAGTAAAATTACATTTCGGTGCTTCAATCAGCTTCCAGCGTAGTCCACCTGGATTCTCTTTAGTTACACCATCACGATAATAAAGTTCGCCCTTTCTGCCCACTGACCATATTATATTGTCGTATATACTTATGGCCATGAGGGACTGTGGGCTGTTGATATGTTCCCATTGCGCGCCCTAAACAAAACAATTTTGATTAATAATATGTTTTTTTATCTGTCTTTTATTACACACACATGCAGTGGGACTCACACAGGAGCATACACACACACAAAGATTGATATAACCATTTATCTATTCTCCTTTTCTTTAGAACAAGAAATCAATGTAAAACTAAGACAACGTAAAAAATCTGTTCTAATAATTATGCTGCATCTGTTATATATTCCCTACGGTCTCTGCTGACAAACATATAGTTTGTCAGATAATGTATATTTATAGAGCATTGTGCGTGATAGTTGAAAGTAAAAATAAATTTGTAGAAATTCGTAAAAAATTGTGAACTTACGGATGGCGTTGCAGAAGTGACTCCCGTCCGATATATAGCATCTCCGCCTATAGTGATAGCCCACACAGAAACTTCTTCGTTGTTTGCCTGCGACCACAACAATTGCATTAAAATTATTTTTTTCACAGAGAAATAATAACAGGAACGGTCCTGTACCCAAATAATTGATAGCCTGTCTTAAAAATTCTTTTTTTCACTTTCACACATTCTATCACTTCATCCTACGAGGGCCAAACTGAAAGTTTTTAGAACTGGCCACTTATAAACATTATATTAAAAAAAATAGTTTAAATTTTGA